>PVIW01010980.1:0-40527 GCA_004026585.1 Noctilio leporinus | reverse complement strand
ATATAAATTTTTGAAGTATTTTTTCTATTTCTGTGAAGTCTGTCATTGGTATTTTCATTGGGATTGCATTGAATCTGTAGATTGCTTTGGGTAGTATGGACATTTTAATGATGTTAATTCTTCCCATCCACGAACATGGTATATGCTTCCATTTATTTGTGTCTTCCTTGATTTCTTTCTTCATTGTTCTGTAGTTTTCCGAGTATTTTCTATTTCTGAGTACCCTGTAGGTTAGGTGCTTATTCAGAATACACAAAGAGATATGATCTTCTCTTTTTTTAAATTTAATTTTATTGTTGTTCTATTACATCCATCCCCTTTCTGCTCCCCTCTGTCCCCCCCCACCAACCACCCATTCCCCCCAAAGGCAATCCCACCTGTTGTCCATGTCCATGGTTCCTTTACACTAGTTTCTTGTCTAAACTGCTCCCCTTCCTTGCCTCTTCCTCCCCACTCCCCCAACCCCCTTCCCCCTGACCACTGAAGGCCTATTCACTGTATTCATATATTTGGTTCTGTTTTGCTTGTTGTGTGTTTTGTTCATTATTGTCCTGTAATGGGTGAGATCATATGGTATTTGTCCTTCACTGACTGGCTTATTTCACTAAGCATAACACTCTCCAGTTCCATCCATGTTGTTGCAAAGGGTACAAGTTCCTTCTTTCTTTCTGCTATATAGTATTCCATTGTGTAAATGTACCAAAGTTTTTTGAGCCAATCATCCACTGATGGGCACTTAGGCTGTTTCCAGCAGTTGGCTATTGTAAATAGTGCTGCTATGAACGTAGGAGTACATAGGTTCTTATGAATTCTTATTCATAGGATTCTTTGGGTATAGTCCAAGTAGTGGAATTGCTGGATCAAAAGGCAGTTCCATTTTTAGTTTTTTAAGGAAACCCCATACTGTTTTCTACAGTGGCTGCACCAGCCTACATTCCCACCAACAGCGCATGAGGGTTCCCTTTGCCCTGCATCCTCGCCAACACTTGTTGTTTGCTGATTTGCTGATGATTGCCATTCTGACAGGTGTGAGGTGATATCTTATTGAGGTTTTAATTTGCATCTCTCTGATGACTAGTGATGTTGAGCATTCTTTCATATGCCTCTGGGCCCTTTGTATATCTTCCTCAGTGAGTTGTCTGTTCAGGTCCTTTGCTCATTTTTTAATTGGGCTGTCTGTCTCCCTGGTGTTGAGTCACATTAGTTCTTTATATATTTTGGAGATCAAATCCTTGTCTGAGGTATCATTGGCAACTATGTTTTCCCATACAGTTGGTTCCCTTTGAATTTTGCTTATGTTTTCTTTAGCTGAACAGAGACTTTTCAATTTGATGTAGTCCCATTTGTTGATTTGTTCTTTTATTTCCTTTGCCCTTGGTGAAGTATCAGTAAACATATTTCTGCGTAGGATATCCAAAAGTTTACTGCCTATATTTTTCTCCAGGACCTTTATGGTGGCACTGCTTATGTTTAAATCTTTTATCCATCTTGAGTTTATTTTGGTGTATGGTGTAAATTGGTCGTCTAGTTTTATCTTTTTGCATGGTGCTGTCCAGTTCTCCTAACACCATTTGTTGAAGAAACTGTTTTTATTCAATTTATGTTCCTTCCCCCTTTGTCAAATATGAGTTGACCATAGAGTCCTAGGTTAATTTCTGGGCTCTCTATTCTGTTCCATTGATCTATATGTCTATTCTTATGCCAGTACCAGGTAGTTTTGATGACAGTAGCCTTGTAGTATTGTTTGAAGGCCGGTATTGTGATTCCCCCTACCTTGTTCTTCTTTTTCAAGATTGCTGTGGTTATTTGTGGGCATTTTTGGTTCCATATAAATTTTTGAAGTATTTTTTCTATTTCTGTGAAGTCTGTCATTGGTATTTTAATTGGGATTGCATTGAATTTATAGATTGCTTTGGGTAGTATGGACATCTTAATGATGTTAATTCTTCCCATCCATGAACATGGTATATGCATCCATTTATTTGTATCTTCCTTGATTTCTTTCTTCATTGTTCTGTAGTTTTCTGAGTACAGGTCTTTTACTTCCTTAGTTAAGTTTATTCCTAGGTACTTTATTTTTCTTGTTGCTATGGTAAAAGGGATTTATTTTCTCACTTCTATTTCTGTTGTTTCATTATTGGTATACAAAAATGCTTTTGATTTCTGGATATTGGCTTTATACCCAGCTATTTTGCTAAATTTGCTTATTAAGTTGAGTAAGTTTTTGGTGGAGCCTATCGAGTTTTGTATGTACACTATCAGAGATATGATCTTCTAAACCAATTATTCTATCCTTGGGTGATGTGATCTAGTTTCATTAATGATTAATTCATGAAAGCCTAACTCTTCCTCTTCCCCATGCTCCCTCCCTGCAACACGAAGACACACACACACACACACACACACAATCAAAGGTTTTAACTTTAAATCATACCTACTTACTCACTGGGAAATTCAAGCCTACACTAAACTGCTGATTAATTTGATAGCTAGGTATGCTTTAGTCTATAATATTTTAACAACACTAAATTCTATAGTAATTGTTTTCCTCTAACTTTCTGTTGCCTAAGGCATATATTGGAGATTTTTCTCTTCCCTCTCTGAAAACTATAAAAAGGTTATGAGTACATCTTGGGTAAGACTGGCTCAAATACTATGATCTTAGGTTCAAATTTAAGTTTCAAGGTAGGGCATTACATTTTTTCCTGCTCAATTTCAATCTTAAAAAAGCTGTGGGTCACTAACCAGGCAAATTTCAAGGTTTACCTGAGGTTCTAAAGGGGCCACCCTGAGAATCTTCACATGGTGACCCCCTGAAGCAGGAAAGGGAGGTGTTGAGGCCTACCTTCTGCAGCACAATGAAGATAAAGGTTCTCTATTCATCAGGAACTGGGCTGCTAGTTGGGAGTTACAGAGAGGCAGCCTGAACCCATCCAGCAAGTAGCTCCAGGCTCACAGTGGGCTTCTTCCCAAGACAACTGCTTTGCATTGTCTGCAGAGCTCACACACTTAGGGCTCCCTGGCTGATGATGCTGGAAAGAGTAGGTGAAGTGGTTTTGGCCTGAGAGATTTCTTGAGGTAGCTCCAGCTATAAGAGTTGGTTCACTACTAAAAAGAGACGGCTTTAAGTCATGGGAGTGTCTTCATCCTGTATAGCAGCTTTAAGAACTAAATAGAGGCAGAATACTGGCCCAGGACCCAAGCAAGCCATCCTAATTTCAGTTTTCTCAGCTAGAAAATGAATGTTAAGATATCCTGGGGTTCAAAAGACCCCAGGATATAATCCCCCTCCCTGTGTCTGTTCCGTTTGTCAAAACCTTGCGGAAAAGGTAAAAAGAGATGGAAGAGCATTGTGACATGGGAAGCTCCACCCAGCATCTGAGCTCAGGTGGAGGGCAGATTATGCACAGAACAGCTGAGACCCACATCCAGGGCTCACGGGCCTCATCATCACTTGCCTCAGACACAGGAATACAGCCAAGTTAGCCCAGGAAACACTAAGGGCTTCACAATAATCACTTCACAGTGCTCTGAATATATCGTTGCACATTCACTGCGGACACTGTTTCAACTGTTTATGGGCACATGAATATCTACAAATATGAGCTGCACATTTACAAATAGTTCCTTTTTATAGTCACGTTTCAGATTTGGGGAGATTTACTGTGCCATGATGTAATCTCAAGTACAGTGGTATTCCCAAAATAAATCTGATGGGAAATTAGTGTCTGAAGAAAGAACAACATTCCAAGAAAAAAGGAACCAACTCTGATTTCATGTTCTCTGTTTCTATGAGCTAAACCAACAAAGCTCTGCTCCTAGGATGTGACTGAAGCACTTCCAGTCTTTCAAGAGCTTCATATTTTACTCAGTCCTTGCCATCAAAGCATCATCTCTCCACTCAAGAACAGAAGCACAATTTCCCTTGACATTAAATCTACTAACAACTACAAGAATAATGGTTAATGGTACTACGATATCAATTAAAACACGTTAAATTTTCTGTGATTTACTGATGAAGTACAAACCTAGTATAGTTAGGTGGCAAATAATTAAAAATAAATTCTAACATATTATTTTTTAAAAAGTAGAAAATTCTAAATATGAAGCCTGTACTATATAGGAGCTATTTTCCTTGGGTGCTGAGTGGTGCCTGTCTAGTATTCTTTGAAGCACAGGTGATTAGAAATGCTCTAAGCATATATGGAATTATTTTGTCCACACCTGTCAGCTCTCTTTTAGCAAAAGGTGCCACCACAGGGACACAGTTCAAATTCACCTTAACATTAATATATTTTTAAAGGAATTAAAACCTTCACTTTTTCCTTAGAAAGATATACACTATAAGAGATATTTTTCCTTCATGCTCCCTCTAAAAGAGAAATATGCCACTGGAAATTTTACTACTAAATGATGACAAAGAGTTGCTTCCGTATTTTAAAATCTTTAGACCATCACGGATACTCATATCTAAAAATATGAGTTACACATTTGCAAATAGTTCCTTACAATATTCACAATTCAGATTTTGAGATACATACTGTACCATGAGGCAACCCCTAATGACAATGGCATTTCTAAAATGAATTTAATGGGAAAGCAGCACCTTCAAGAAACCAAGTGAGCAAAGAACCTCTTAGAATCTGCTTACAAACATATCAAGATAAAGGAAAAGTAATGCATTGCTTCTAGGAATAACTGGGTAGACCAATATTTAGAACTATAAGTGAATAAATGTTCCACACATCACCTCTGTAACCCTAAAATAAAGAGTAAGCTTGGAGAAAGGAAATTGAAAAATTAGAAAATCAATTTCATTCTCAATTACTCTTTCCCAGCTTGACATCCCTCTCCCTTTCCCCTGCTCTCTTCCCACCTGATTCAACTACTATCATCCCTTCAAAACAGGTCTCTACGTAAAAACCTCCAAAACTTCCCTGGCCCAGGGCAGATTCTTGCTAACCAACATCTGAGATGTCATGACTTCAGATCTAATAACAATAATTTTGAAGTTGTTCAGACTGAGATGGAGTTTGGTCATCAAAGGCTGAGCCAAATTGGACAGCTTCTGGATCTTCTTTAAGGCCAATGGCTGCTGTGACTTTCTCTGGCGCTATTAATTCATTATTTATAATATAGCCTACAACAGAAGTCTGAGCAACCAGGCAGTCTTATGAGCTAATGAGGACCTTCCCTGGCACAGACTTGAAGAAGCTCAGCTGTGCTTCTTACAAAGGCATTATAGGTAATCACAGGTGACTAAAATGATTTTTCCACTAATATTTCATATCTAATATGTATCATGGCAGCGCAAAATGGTAACACCTTTTATTAATCTTGGACTTCTTACTTAGAGCTCATGAAGCAAAGGGTTCCTGAGGTTCCTGGAATCAGTCCCTGGATAATTATTTTCTAGATTTAAGAGTAATTTCAATGTCTTTTTCCCCAGCACATTAATACCACATATCAGAGAAAACCATAGTGTGAAATAGGCTACTTTTCTTTTTTTTTTTTTTTTTTTTAATTTTATTGTTGTTGTATTACATCCATCCCCTTTTTGCTCCCCTCTGTCCCCCTCCTTTCTTTAGTAGATTATTTTCCTAAATCCCAATAATGGTAGATTAAAGTTGTCAACCCAAATTCTCAGCACATTATGTAAAGAAAATGAAACGCTGTCACACCCATATGCTGATCTGCTTACTCCTATCTGGAACAATGCATGTGTTCCTGCAGGAGAACCATGCAGGTGCCCACTGCCTGCTAAGCCACCCCACTTACGGTGGGCTAGCCGGCTCTGCTCAGGCTGCACGCTGTCCACGGACTGGGTGCTGGAGACGGAAGACACACTGGAGCTCCGCATGAAGCCAAACGCTGCCAGCTTGGCTGCTGGAAGACGTGAGTACCCAGGAGGTCGAAGTCCAGATTTCTGTAGACTGGATTTGGCAGCATTTGAACTGGAGGCTTTCTTTAAATCTGCTAAAATAAATCCAAAACAAAACACTCAGTTGACAAGATAGAGAATACATGGAGTGTGAGTAGTAATCCAGTTCTAGCATAAACAGACCACAAATAATCTTGAGGGTCCAACTCAACACATTTACAAACTTTTTACATCTTTACCAGAAAGCCCCCTCACTCTGAAGTTGGGTGCTTCAGAGAACTCAAAGAGAAGGACAGGCAGAGGCGGATAAAGTCAGAACAAATAACCAACCATATTGAAGGGTTCTAAAGATACAAAGTGCTTAGGAAGCTGAGTGAAACAATAGTATTACTGTAAGTTACCCCAGAATTCTGAAATTGAGATGCAACTTAAAATCTGACATATAATGGGCAAAGGACCCTTGTGGCATCTATTCATTAGCAATCATAACTAGTATATACTAAGTTATAGAAACAGGTGCAGAGAATCATTCACTAAGGTTTTGTTGGTTGCAGGAATGAGGCTGAGAAGCTGGCAAGGTTGGAATCTAGACTGTCCCAGTTCCTCGCAGTGTAATTTTATGCCCCTGCCTAACACGTAGAACTACAGTTTCCTCCTCTAGCAGGAATTAGGGATCATAAAATTGGCCTTGCAGGTTTAGTATAAGTATTCCTGCTTATAATACAGAACTTAATAGGTGCTCAAATGAATGCTGTATTTCTTTTCTCCTTTTTCTATTGCTTATTTTTATGTTAGTGCATATTTCAAAATTAGTTCCTAGATATATACAAATCCAGCTATCGAAATAATAAAACATGCTATAAATCCATCATCTTAGCACCACTATGTTTGAGCGGGGCTTCCGTGATCATCACAACACTTCAAGGAGTCTCTCAATACCAGATAGACACAGAATGTTACCAAGACACAAATGTTCTAGATACAGAATTCAAAAGAAAAAAGGGCCAAGCCCCCTTTTCTGTATTCTGTATAACTGTCCTAGCCAAGTCTTTAACAACTTTCTCCTGTAGCCATTTTTGTCCTGAGTCCTTATGTCCCTATCCCTCAGTGACAGCAATGTTGGTCAACTCATTATTATCCAGTGAAAGGTCACTCAGGACACAAATTAAATACAATTTTTTAAATGGCCCATTTGTAAAAAAAATTCAATGTCTAAAAAATCAATG
Source organism: Noctilio leporinus (assembly GCA_004026585.1). NCBI lineage: Eukaryota > Metazoa > Chordata > Mammalia > Chiroptera > Noctilionidae > Noctilio > Noctilio leporinus. Next base: position 33,420 of record PVIW01010980.1, on the reverse strand, counting down.
AAGTCTACATATTAGAAAGTTTCCATAGCTGGAAATATAGAAAGAACCAATGGATACCAGGATGGGTTTATGGGGCCTCTTCCTCCATCAGCAGCTCCCTGTAAGAGTGAGGCACGGACAGTTACACATTTGGTGAAGGCATATCTACACACTTGTAGTTTCCTGATCCTGGCTCAGGAATGGGAGGGGATGGAATCAGGCGAGTGCAGTGGGAAGATGGAATTTGCAACTGGGGCTGCAAATATTCCTTATTCAGGTCTGTCCTGATGCTTGCAAAAAATGCAGAAATATGACTCAAGAAATAATCACTGTTTAATAAGTAGTAATGGCCCTTTTGCATTAGCAATTAAATGCCATTTCCAATGTTTGTACATTGTTTTCAGATAATTTTCTTAAGTTTAGATGATATCCCAAAATAATGAAAAGTATACCCATGTATCAGATATCATTTATACCTAATTAATTTTGGATGATGTCTGTAAAGCAGTAAAACAGGTGCTAAAAATCAGATGTAATTTTAACAATATATATACACTAAACCCATCACTTTTTGATACTGTTTTCAGTTATAGATAACTTCCTTCCTAACCCAGTTAACCAAAAACTGACTTAAGATTATGTAAGAGCAAGTGAGAAAAATTACAAATAAAATATTTTTTGGAGGGAAAACAAATCCATATTTGGAAATGAAGGAGAGGTCAGAATTCTTAACAGAGCACTTTGACATGTGGTAAATATTTAATATTTATTTCAAAATGAAAACTAAGTCTATTACATCATAACATAAAGCAATTAAGCCACTGAAAATGTTCAAAGACAAATCTATCCTATTCTACCCTTACCTATATTTGATCAGCAGAAAGGCAGCAGTGGCACAGGTAAAGAGAGGAAGAGGACTTGACAGCACAGGATTGCAAGTACACAGGATGCTGGTCTCTAAATGGCTTACGAGTTTTCACATTCTCCTATTCCAGCTCTTCCTTTTAATAAAGGCATATATGGGATGGTGGGGGCTATTTGTGGATATATGCCTGTCCCAATTCTCTGTATATATACTCTTTCTATATTTAATATAACTTAGATTATATATCAAGTCACTTTACAAAGGTCTCTTCTTACAAAAAGTGTACTTCAGGGTTTAGAGGAGGAAGTAAAACCTATACCACTTGGTTTTGACAAGTCATTATTAAATAAAGTTTACCTGAAGTCTACATTAGCCAAGCTTGTACCACATTAATTTAGCCCACAGCATGAGTTGAATACCTTCACTAGTCTTTCAATATGAGAACTAGTCTGGAGTGATGTTCAAAAGTCTGCTTGTCTGCTTGCTTGCTTCTTTTCTTCCCTTCCCTTTCTTTCTCTTCCTTTCATTTTTTTTTTTTATAGTTCTTTTACATTTGTTTCAATTTTTCTCCATTTTTTTTTCCCTTGCCCAGCCCTCCCTGACCCCACCTAGAATGTAATTCAAGAAACAAACAAAAATCAGCCCTGTCCAGGTAGCTCAATTTGTTAGAACATCATTTCAATATGCCATGGTTGTAGGTTCAATCCCTGGTCAGAACACATTCAAGAATCAACCAAAGAATTCATTGATAAGTGGAACAACAAGTTGATGTTTCTTTCTCTTCCTTCCTTTTTCCCTTGAAAGAAACAAAGAAAGAAGAAAAGAAAAGAAAGAAGGAAAGAAAAAAAATTAACAAAACCTCAGAAAAGTGTGACACCATTAAAATGTGCAATGAAATACAAATAATGGGTGCATCAGATGCAGAGAAGTGAAAGAAACAGGAAATATATTTGAAGAAATAATAGCTAAAAATAGGCAAAAGACCTGAACAGACAACTCACTGAGGAAGACGTACAAAGGGCCCAGAGGCATATGAAAGAATGCTCAACATCACTAGCCATCAGAGAGATGCAAATTAAAACCACAATAAGATACCACCTCACACCTGTCAGAATGGCAATCATCAGCAAATCAACACACAATAAGTGCTGGCAAGGATATGGGGACAAGGGAACCCTGGCTCACTGTTGGTGGGAATGCTGGCTGGTGCAGCCACTATGCAAAACAGTATGGAGTTTCCTTAAAAAACTAAAAATGGAACTGCCTTTTGATCCAGCAATTCCACTACTAGGACTATACCCAAAGAATCCTGAAACACCAATTCATAAGAACCTATGTACCCCTATGTTCATAGCAGTGCTATTTACAATAGCCAAGTGCTGGAAACAGCCCATCAGTAGATGATTGGATCAAAAAACTTTGGTACATTTACACAATGGAATATTACACAGCATAAAGAAAGAAGGAACTCCTAACCTTTGCAACAACATGGATGAAACTAGAAAGTATTATGCTTAGTGAAATAAGCCAGTCGGTGAAGGACAAATACCATATGATCTCACCCATTACAGGACAATAAAGAACAAAACAAACAACAAGCAAAACAGAACCAGACATATGAATATATGAATACAGTGAATAGGTCTTCAGTGGGCAGGGGGAAGAGGGGTAGAGGAAGGGGATGGAGGAAGGGGGGAGGAAGAGGCAAAGAAGGGGAGCAGTTCAGACAAGAACGTAGTATGGAAGAACCATGGACATGGACAACAAGTGGTATTGACTTTGTCGGGGAGTGGGTGGGTGGGGAAGGGAACAGAAGGTGCAAAAAGGGGATGGATGTAATAGAACAATAAAATTAAATTTAAAAAAATTTCTAAATTTTATGAAAAACACTAATCTACATATCTGAAATTCTCAACAAAACCCAAATAAGATACATGCAAAGAGCTTTACACATTATGGTAAAAATCTTGATAGCCAAAATCAGATAACCTTGAAGGCAGGAAGAAAAAAATGTCTTTATATATGAGGGAATACCAATTGATTAACAGTGACTTCTCATCAGAAACCACAAATGGCAAAAAGACAATGGGATGCCATATTCTATATATTGAAAGAATCAGACTGTAAACTCAGAACTTTATATCAAGCAAACTATCTTTTAAAAATCTAGCCAAAACAAAGACATTCCAAAATTAACAAAATGTGAGAGATTTCTTGCTCACAGACTCAATTTATGAGGAATATTAAAGAAAGTCCTTCAGACTGAAAGCAAGTTATCTTAAATGATAATTCGAGTATACATACATACACACACACACACACACACACACACACATGGAACATTGGTAAAGGTAATTATATAATTACAAAAGGCAGTATAAATACATATTTCTTCTTCTCTCTTAATTTAAATTGCAGCTGTATAAAACAAAAGGTATATAACTGTATAATTGGGCCTAAAACAGAGAAATGTGATGTATTTCATAATAATAGCACAAAGGAGGTAGGTGGAAGCAAAGTTGTATGGGAATAAGAAAAGGACAACATATGGTAACTTTACTACATAAGAAGAAATGAAGAAAACCAAAAATGGTAAATAAAAGATTAATATAAGAAACTAAAAATATACTTGCTCTCCTTCAGTCATTCTCTGTTTATTTAAAAAACTAAAGTTACATGAATAACTAAAAATATGAATTAATGGATTTGTAACAGACATAGATGTACTATGTAAGAACAATAGCAAAAAGAAGGAAGAGGAATTGGAGTTACATAGGAGTAACATTTCTATAGTTTACTAAAAGTAGTACAAATATTAAGTACATTCTGGTAAGTTAAGAGGTATCTGCTAAACCCTAGAACAATCAAAAAGAAAGTAACTCCAAAAACATAGATTAAATATCACTAAAAGAATTAAAATGCTACTCTAGAAAATATTCACTCAATGCAAAAGAAAGCAGTTACGATGAGTAGAGAAATAAAAATGACAAGAGCAGATAGGAAAACAAAGTAAAATGGCACATGTAAATCTAATTCTATCAATAATGATATTAAATGTGAATGTATTAAACAATCCAGTCATCAGGCAGAGATTGTCAGACTAGATGAAAAACAAGATCAAAATATATACTGTTTGCAGGAGAGACACTTTAAATTGAAATTAAAAGTGAAAGGATGGAAAAATATCATGGAAAGAACAATCCCCAGAAAGCTGGAGTGGCTCTATTCATATCAGAAGAAATACATTTTAAAATGAGAAAGAGATAAAGAGATATCTTTATCATGATAAGAAATCAATACATCAGGCAGATATAGCAATTATAAAAGTATATACGCCTAACAACAGAGTCCCAAAATATATAAAGCAAAGATTTACAGAATTAGCTGGGGAAATAAATAATTCAAAATAATAGTTGGAGGCCTTAATCCCCACTTTCAATAATGCAACATGTATGCAGAAAATCATCAGGAAAATAAAAGACTTAAATACCACAAACCAACTAGACCTAACAAACGTCTATAAAACACTCCATCCAACCGCAGCAGAATATACAGGGTAGGGCAAAATTAGTTTTACAGTTGGGAGTACACAAAAGTTTATTCCTGTATTATTATTTATTTATTGTATTATAGTCCATATGAACAACGATAAACCTACTTTTGCTCCATCCTGTACATGCTTTTCAACTGCACGCCCATTCTCCAGAATGCTATAAAACAAGCATTAATACATTTAAAATAATTGAAATGATATAAGTACATTTTGTGATCATAATGGGATGAAATTAAAAATCAAACAGGAGGAAATTTGGGAAGTTCACAAATATGTATAAATTAAGAAACACACTACTAAGTAACTAAAGGGTCAAAGAAGAAATCACAGGGCAATTAGAAAATACTTTAAGATAAATGGAAATGAATACATGCCATACCAAAATTTATGGGTTTCTACCCATAACTAAAGCAGTCCTTATAAAAAAAATATATTTCTAAATTCCTCCATTAAAAAAAAAAGTACATCAATAAAGTAACCTTCCACATGAAGACACTGAAGAAAAACAAGCTAAACCTCGACCAAGGAGAAGGAAGGAACTAATAAAAATCAGAGTAGGAATAACTGAAATAGAATGAAATTACAAGAAAGAAAAATCAATGAAATCAAGCTGGTTCTTAGAAGGGTCAACAAAGCTGACAAAACTTTAGCTAGTAACCAGAAAAAGAGAGGGAAGACTCAAATAGTCAAGTTAGGAATGAAAGAGGGAACATCGCTACCAATCTTGCAGAAATAAAAAGAATTATATTATGAATAACTACATATATCTCAACAAATCAGATAATGTAGTGAAATGGACAAATTCCAGAAAGACATAAACTATGAAAATTGACTCATGAAGAAATAGAAGATATGAATATGCTTATAACAGAGACTGAATTAGTAATCTAAACACTTCTCACGAAGAAAAGTTCAGTTCCAAGTGTTACTAGTGAATTCTATCAAGCACTTAAAGAATATACACCAATTCTTCACAAATTATTCAAAATAAGATAGTGCTACCAAACTCATTCTATGGAGTCAATAGTACCTTGATACCAGAACCAGACAAAAGTATCATGAGAAAATAAAATTACAGAACAATACCTCCTATAGATGCAAATTTCTCGCCAAAACATAGCAAACTGAAACCATTCACATATAAAAAGGATTATGTACCATAACCAAATGAGATTTATCCCAGGAATGAAAGACTGGTTTAACATGGAAACATCTGATGTATTATATCATAATAATGGAATAAAGAAAAACCACATGATTATCTCAATAGATGCAGAAAAATCACCTGACAAATTCCAGTAGCAATTCATAATGAACACTTAACAGAGCAAGCATAATAGAAAATGCCATCAACCTGATAAGGGCATCTAGAAAAAAACCATAGCTAAAATCCTACTCAGTGGAAAAACACTGAATGCTTTTCTAAAGACTGACAACAAGACAAGGGTGTCTGCTCTCACCACTTCTATTCAATATTTATGGAAGGTGCCAGACTAGGCAATGAGACAAGAAAATAAAATAAAAGGTATTTATATTGGAAACAAAAGCAAAACCAATGGCATTGCTCATACATAGAAAATCACATGAAATCTAAAAAACAATTAGAGCTAATAAAAGAATTCAGCAAGGAAGTTTACAGAAGAAAGTTCAACATACAAAAAAAATTGTATTTGGACCCACTTACAGTAAAAAATCCAACAAATGGACCCAACAGTACCAAAAAGAATAACATAGTTGGGGAACTATAGTCAATGATTAGAGTTCACTTTTTTTTTTTTTTTAAGATTTTATTTATTATTTCCAGAGAGAGGGAAAGGGAGAGAGGCAGAGAGGGAGAGAAACATCAATGTATGCTTGCCTTTCACCTGTCTCCAGCTACAGAGCTGGCTGGAGACCTGGCTTGCAACCTGGTTTTGTGCCCTGGCTGGGAATTGAACCAGTGACGTTTGGGTTCCCAGGCCAGCACTTACCCACTCTGCCACTAGCCAGGTCTAGAGTTCACTTTTTGATGTTTGATTATTAAGCTATCAAGTCTCAAACCTCCTTCTACACCTCACACTCCCTGGCTGCCTCACACCTGGGAAAGTTGTTGAGAAAGCCCAGTGCTCCTCCTTTGATCCTCCAGGAGAGTCAAACTAACAAGCCACTGCCCACTTCCAAGGGAGCCCTCCCCTGCCCCACCCATTAATGACACACACAAAAAATGATGAGACAGTATCTTGTCTTTGCTCTCTCAGGCCATTTCAGACATGTCAGAGAGACCTCAATTGTGTAAGTAATAAATGTCCTCTTGCTTTGGGTATGGCTTCAAAAGTCTTTACAAACTGAATTTTGGGTGGGGTCTAAACAACAGATGTTGTGATCAGGATACAAAGACAGTGACCACAATCTTGGGGTATTTTCTTCTGTTTTTTTAATCTTTGCCTAAGGACATGCTTGTTGATGTAGAGAGAGGGAAATGCAAGGAGAGAAAGGGAGGGAGCGAGAAAGAGAAACATCAACATGAGAAACATTGATCTGTTGACTCTTGTATACACCCCATCTGGGGACTGAACCCACCACCCAGGCATTTGACCTGACTGGGAACTGAACCAGGACATTTCGGTTTATGGAAAATGCCCCAACAACTGAGCCACACTTGGCCAGGGTGGGGAGTATTTGTCTTGCTTTCCTCATCAATGCCCTCTGAGCTGCCCCACGCTGGCAGTCTCTTAGCTGGGCTGTTCTCTGCCGCATTAGTGAGTGAGTCCTACAGAGTCCATTATGGATTTACCTGACCTAAGTTGGAAGTTTCAATAATTAATTGGATTTTAAGAACAGGAATAAAGAATTCAGGTACAGCCTTGGGTCATGTATTTTATACCCTGGACCTAGCTGTGTGTCTTAGAAATGAGTTGTGACTGATGCTGAGCCCAAAGGCAAGGTAGTCTTGCCCAAAGTTATATGCAGGCTCACTGAGTGGTCACTCATAAAAAAGCAGTCATTAGGGGAAAAGAGAGAAAAAAGAAAAAGAAGCTATTGTTTAGAGTGCTGAGGCCTAAGAGCAGATGTCTCAGTGGGACCCTTAGATTTCTCTGTTGCTGCTGCTGCCTACAGCTCTGTCAATAAAAATGCTGATCCTCAGGGTTATAGAGAAAATCTCCTATGGCATCTCTGCACAGTGAACGGGTTAGTTCAAACCCTACTTAAGCCCAGGGTCCTTAAATCCTATAAAGCAACCAGCACCATGAGGGAGGCCTCCAATCTTGATGGATACTAATGCTAGGCTCTCTGGAGAAAATTTATAAATGTAAGCAGAGTAGAGAGAACCCCAATAAATACAAACAAAGGCTACAAAAGAAATGGGTGATGAGGCAGGAAAGAGAGGGAGAAAGAAACCTGGACATTATAGAGTAAACAAAAAACTAAAACAGACATCCACAGTTGGGCCCAATTTTGGAACTAGAAATCTAAAACTTACTAAAATAATTTATACAACAAAAGAGAAAAGGTCACTGATTAACTTTTGTACCTCTACAACACAGCTTCTGAATTAATGTTAACACCTGTTTAAATGCACCAATTGGCAAACCTTCATGGTCTTAATCAATATTAGGGTTCAAACTAGTTATACCTGAGGATCTCATTAAAGTTAAACAAGGAATCCTCTGTAATATTCTATAATCTTAGGGGAATACTGAACAAAAGAGAGAGGAGGCATGTATAATTCACTTTAACCACAAAGATTATCATCTTGGCCCTGGCTGTGGCAAAGTGGATAAGATGCCAGCCAGTGAACCCAAGGGTTGTTGGTTTGATTCCCAGTCAGCGCACAAAACCAGGTTGTAAGCCAGGTCTCCAGCCAGGTCCATGGCTGGAGGCAGGTGAAAGGCAACCATACATTGATGTTTCTCTCGCTCTCTGTCTCTCTCCCTTCCCCCTCTCTAAAAATAATAAATAAAATCTTTAAAAAAAAATCATCTTGCCTAAATTCCTCCAGTCATAGCACATAGCATCCATGGCCCTAAAATGTCCCACAGTGAGCATGGACACTCGATAATTAATAAATGTAAATAAAATTTTGTAACACATACAAATTAGTGTGATAAAAATGGGACCCCATGGACCATATATCCAGTTAAAGTAGTTGATATGGCTCAATGTCAGTCAAAACAGCTTGCAAGGATTAAAACACTTTATACAAGACAACTGCTTCTCCACTTAACAGTCCACTTGATGTGTTCTTACACTTGAAATGAATGACATGTCACAGTGGATTATGCAACCTTAAGGCTATGATGCTACTCATGAAGGTGTCCACATACAATATAATTGAAATCACTAATTCAATCTAATCAAAAACTGGAAATATTTTTGCTATTACAGATCTGGATAACATGTTCCATTCAGTTCTTATTTCAACAGCCTCTCAGTTGCAGTTCTTTCACTTCCAAAGAGACACAGCACATCTTTACATGGGGGCTATCATGGGGCACCTCACAGCCTTGCTATCAACACACAATCTTTGCAGACTAGATCTTAGCTGGCTCCAACTTTCTCCAGGAGCTCAGGTCTATCATGACATTGATGACATCCTCCTCTGGAGACATTCATTTGACAAACTCATCCAGGAGATATAAATACACACAGTGCAAGACTCTGCCACCTTAATTTAACTCCTAAACATGATTTGGTTAACTGTGGGGTACTCTACCCTTGACACTGCCAAAAACAGTTAATGATCCTGTCAACATCCATACTATTAGAAGCCCAGGATCTTTTAGGCTAGTTTGAGTTCTGGAGGCAAAATATTTTTCACTTTCAAATTTTACCCAAGTCCATTTATGTTGTTATTTGCAATTCAGCCCACCTCCACTGGGATCCCCTCCAACAAAAGGCTCTAAAATCTGACCCTGACTGGTAAGGCTCGGTGCGTTGGGCATCGTGCCACACAGCTAAAGGTTACCAGCTTGATTCCCAGTCACAGCACGTACCTGGGTTGCAGACCAGGCACCCAGTTGGCAGCAACCAATAGACGTTTCTATTGCCCATCTCTCTCTCTCTTTCTCTCTCCCTTCCCCCCTCTCTAAAAATAAGTAAATAAATAAATAAATATTTAAGGCTCTAAAATCTGTCCAAATTACAATGAACATACACTCCCATTAGAGCCCTCAGAAACTCCTTCACAGCAGAGGCCCGAGCAACCTCCTCTTGAGCCTCTTGGAGTTTCCAGACCACCCACAGTGGCTATAAGTGACCAGTGGGCTTCTGATGTAAGAACTGCCCTCCTTGGCCCAACATTAGAGTGGCAGTTACTGGCCCCATGCTGGTCTCTCCTGAAAAGAGAAGCTTTCATCTACCCTGAACCCGTGACTCTCCAGAACAGTTAGCGAAGTCTTCTTGCTATAGGATGAAGCTAAGCCAGGGTCCCCTTATATATCCCACATGCAGGAGTGGCTGGCCTTTCTGTCCTCAGTCCTTCACCTGATAGCATGGTGCAGCAGATCTCTCCTCTCCCAGACCCACTGGCTACCGGGAAGCCCCCTTGGGATCAACTGATGAACAGCAGTAGGAGTTTTACAGGTGGAACCATCACCATCATGCAGGACAGAGCCTGGGAGAGCTGCTGCTCTCAATCCCTGAAGCAAGATGCTCCTGATAAAAGATGGAGCCCAAGGGTCAGCACAGCTAGACAAGCTTCAGAAAATCATTAAACACTGGATTCTCTGGTCAAAAGTTTGTTCCATCTGCACATTTTTGCTCTCTGAGCCATTGCCTGGTTGTCTGGTCCATTCCCTGTTCACTGTTGCCCCTTTTGAGGTAAAAAAAAAAAAAAAAAAAAAAAACAGAAGAAAAGAAAATTCTGAGAATCTTTTGTGTCACAGACACCCAAAATATAAATCAAGGCAATACATGTTTCCATACCTACTATAGCCAACACACAGCCTTGGCCTACATGATCTTTATCCACTTGTTTAGTTACAACTATTCCTGAAAGTGAACAAGGCAATCATTTTGCTTCTCGGAGCACACAGCCCTACGTTCTTAAACAAGGTGTCCAATGGAACCTTCCCTTTTTTTTTTTTTTTTTATAAGATTGTATTCATTATTTCTAGAGAGAGGGGAAGGAATGAAGGAAGAAAGGGAGAGAAGCATCAAGGTATGGTTGCCTTTCATCTGCCTCCAGCTGAGGACCTGGTTGGAGACCTGGCTTGCAACCTGGTTATGTGCCCTGACTGGGAATCGAACCAGTGACCCTTGGGTTTGCAGGCCAGTGCTCAATCCACTGAGCCACATCAGCCAGGGTTCATTTTCTTTTTACTAGCCTCAGGATGCAGACCTCATAGAGCACCATAATGGCTTACTAAAAAAGTTCAAATTCAATGAAATGAAATATAGTATATTTTAGTCATTAGTCTAAACTTAAGACTCTCCCTCTTCCCAGATATAGGAAAGCTCTTGAGAAAGCCCATTATCTAAACCATATTTAAAAAACTGCATAACTCAGCAATGGAAAGAAAAACAATTTTTAAATGGGCAAAGGGTTTGCATAGATATTTCTTCAAAGAAAATAGATCGCTAAGAAGCATATGACAAGATGCAAAACATCTTTAGCTATCAGAAAAACACAAATCAAAATCACAATGAAATGCTACTTAACACTCACTCGAGCAGCTGTAATCAAAAAGACAGACATAACAAGGGGGAGTGAGCATGTGGAAAGCCAGGAACCCTCATGCACTGCTGGTGGGAATGCAAAATGCAGCCACTTTGGAAAATAGTCAGCTTTTCCATAGAAGGTTCAATAAAGAGATGCCATATGACAGAACAGTTTTACTTCTAGGTATAAAATGAAAACATTTCCCTGCTCCTAGTGGCATTATTCACAACAGAGAAGAGATGGAAACAATGCAAATGCGATCAACTGGTGAGTGGATAAACAAAATGTTAAACACTGTGTCACTGGCATATTTTTCAACTATACAGACACATGCTACAATGTGGATAAACCTTGAGAACATTAAAGGCACATGAAAGAAGGCAGGCATAAAAGGTCATATATTGTATGACTCCACTATATGAAATGTCCCAAATAGGCAAATCTATAGAGACAGAATATGGATTAGTGGTTGCTAAGGGCTGGCATTTGGGGGAAATGAAGAATGCCTGACAATAAGTCCACTCTTTTCATGGAGTCATGAGAACATTCTAAAATTGTAGTGATGGTTGCACAATTCTGTAAATATACTAAACATCACTCAACTATCTCCTCTAAAAGGGTGAATAACATAATAGCACATGAATTATGTCTCAATAAAGCTGTTATATTAAAACAGAATTTTAAAAGAAGTAACTCTGTCTTTACTTCAGTTACAGGCTTCCACGAAGCCAGAGGAATGGCTGTTCTCCCAAACTCCCACAGTATCCTCACTTTCAAGAGGCCTGTGTCAAGTGGAGAACTGTCTTGTCATTGTAAGCTCTCCACAAAAATCCCTTCTAGCAGGCAGGTGAAAGCAATGTTTCATATAGTACATCAAAGATCCTTCCAAACACATATAACCGTAATGGTAGAAGTAATTTAAATAACTTCAAAGATTAATAAACATTTTTAAAATCCTCCAGGATAAAATATTCAAATCTAACACAAAGAAGTTGAAGTGGACTCCCTTCTTTTATTTTTATCAAGGCTTTGTATTATGGTAAGATTTCACACACACACACACACACATACACAAAAGATAAAAATTCCTATTTGAACACCAAAGAGAATTTTGCTGCTATTGAATGTTGCTCTTTCAAAATAATACTATTTTTCTTTTGAGAGATAAATCCTTTGAAGAAGATTTATGAATCTTCTTCAAATATGAAGCAGATCTTCATATTTCAATAAAACCTGAAGAATTTTACTTATTCTTGTCTTTCTTTTTTGTATGGCTGTCCATTAAATATAACTCTATAGTGCTAGAAATACTTCAATTAGATTATAGCACTTTTAAGGTTCAATATTATATTGATAAAAGATCCATCCATCATTGTCCAACATTATTGACATCCTAAGCAGTAAAAACAAAGACTTTAAGAAAGTGCATATTAATCCAATTCAACATACATTCACAGAACCTGCTGTTGGCAAGGCCCTTTACAATTTGTAGGAAATTCAGAAACAAGGATGGAGTGGTCCCCAAATGGGGCTTCCAACCTGCTGGAATAGAGACAGTAGCCAAAGAGAAAGGGAAGAGCAAGGCCAGGACAGAGATGAGACCTACTCTTACGGGAAAATATGTGAAGAAAAGAACTAAATGAACACAGTTATCAAGTAGACTAATTCAGAGCTTTTATTCTAACAATTTTATATTTAAAACATTTTTTTTTTTTTTTTTACTGGTAGACTTACATGTACAGGCAAAAATAATCTGAACCAAATTATTTTTTTAATGTTACTAAAGTTCTTCCTGGTGCTTTCAAACACAGTTTCTTCTTCCACAGATGTTTTGTGGGGAGGTGGTGTGCTTTGTTCAAACCATTCCCCTCTCACCTTGCTCAGGAAAAGGAAAAACAGCAGCTATTTTACCCAGTTTCCTTCATGCTAGGAAACAGGAACTAAAATTCTTGAGTTTAAAGACTACAACTCTCCCATGTGAGGAAATAAGGACACGATTAAACAAAACAAGGAAAATGGCACCTTTCAGGATTGTAGTAAAGATCTGGGTTTGTTACGGTTACCATCGAGTATGTGATCTCATACCAGACTCAACTCTCTGAACCTAAATTTTTTCACTTGAAAAATTAGCATCAAACCATCTACTCATTTTAGTGACAGAGGAGAAATTGTATCTAAAGTGCACAGTAAAACTTAAAAAATGATAGGCACTGTATTGTTGCTATCATTAATGCTGCTGTTGATACAATGGCAAAAAGCATCTCCTGACTTAAAGAAAAAAAGAAAAGAACACAAGTCAAAATACATGCTAGCTAACTCCCCAGATGGCTCTCCCTTGATGCTTACCTGTGATTTAGAGCTGATCTGCATGGTAATAAAATACTGTGGAAGTGACAGACTATGGTTTCTACTTCTAGGTTAAAAAAAAAAAAAAAAGAGGTATTACAGATGTTTCTGTGGGCTCCTGGGCTGCTCTCTTAGGAAGAAGCCAGCCATGCCACCAGTATATTAAGGAGCCCAGTGAGAAATTATGGACTCATGCCAACAGCCAGCACCAATTCATCAGCCATGTGAGTAATGACTTCATTCTGGCAGTGGGCCCTCCACCCTCAGTCAGGCCTTCAGATGACTAGAACTAACCAAATAAGACTGCAACCTCCTAAGAGACTCCAAGCCAGGAGCATCCAACCAAACTATTTCCAAACTCCTGACCCATAGAAACCATTAGATGATAAATGATTATTGTAACTTTAAGCCAGTAAATTTTGGAGTGATTTGTTATTCAGCAACTATAACTGACACAGATATTGGTACCTGGAAGGTAATGTTACCATAACAAGAATATAATCCTGCAGGAGTGACTTTGGAATCAGGCAGAGTGTAGAAGCTGTAAGAAACTTGAAGGGAACATTACTGAAAGCCTATAGAGCTTCCAAGAAACTTGCAGCATAAGCCTAGGGCCCTTGAAGAAGTTGCCAGCGATGGTTAAAGTAAAGTGAGAAAAATTATGGAAATTGAATCCTTGTTATTCAGTTGCAGAAAGTTTAGCAGCTAACTCGCTGTATTACAAAATGTAGAAATCATGTCTAATGAATTTAGTAATGTAGCTACTGAGATTCCAGGTAGAGTGCTGAAAGTGCTACTCAGCTTCTTCTTGCCCTTCGGTAAAATGAAGGAGGAAAGGGATATGCTAAAGAATTTGACATAAAGGAGCTGTTAAACATAAAGGAACTAGATCTTGCTGAAAATCCCTAACCTCTGTAGGTGGTAAACAATACCAAAATAAGGAATGGCTTCTGAGAAAAGATCATATCCATGCTACTGTCAGGAAACCATGGTCTAGTAATGAAGCCAAAGATATAACCGTAAAGTACTTTAATAATACTTCAGAAAGCTCGAAGGAATTGCCTTAAATAATTGTTAAGTAATAAGGTCTCCAAGAAACTTAAGGTTATTGTGCCTCAATAGGCTCAGAAGAAGCTCAATGCAGAAAAAGGCTTATTTTCAAGTGAATTTTGGTTGTGGCTTTTGTCAAATGAAGTGAACCCAATAATATTCATAAAAGACTTATAAAAATTTTAAGAGAGTGATATTAACAGAAACACTGCCAGCTTACACTGAAATAGTCAAGAGACAATACTCAACAAAGCTTCCACATGCAGGAAGCAGGCTGAAAAAAATGATATGCCTACTTTGGAAAAGAGTTGGACAGTTCTTTATAAGGTTAAATATAGGATTATCATCCTGACCAGTGTGCCGCAATTGGTGGGGAGTTGTCCATCACAGCAAAGGGTCACCAGTTCGAGTCTTGGTCAGGGTACATTTGAGAGGCAACCAATAGATATTTCCACCTCATGTTGATGTTTCTCTACTTCTCTTCCCCCTCTTTAAAAATAAATATATAAAATCTTTTTAAAATAAAATAAATATAGAATTATATACCATGTGACCTAGCAATCCCACTCTTAGGGGTGTGCCTAAAAGAAAAAAATCTACATAAAAAATCTTGTACACAAATGTTCATAGTGACATAATTAATAATATCTAAAATAATATCTAAAACAACCCAAATGTCCCTGAACTAATGAAATTTAAATAGTGAGATATCCACTTCCAGCCAAGATGAAGGCGTAGGTAGACATGCTGCATTTCCATACACAACTAAGATGGAATACATCTACTTCAAAACTAGAGACAACCAGAAATTTCAGAAAATCAAGCTGCTGTTTGTTGTTTGTCCAACAAACAAAGATATAAAGAAGAAATATTCATCCAGACAGGTAGGAGGGGTGGAACCAGGACAGAGAGGACACAGTTTGGTGGTGCAGCTTGGCAGCTAAAGGAGCTCATCATCACCAACCCATGATTATATGAAATGTTAAAGGGACTTACTTAAGAAAAAGAAGACAAAAACTATGGACATTAAAATGACAACAGACCCACAATTATCAACAATAGTACCTAAAAAATAAAAACAAAAACAAACTAAATAAACAACCAGAATCACAGGTATGGGGATCATTGGAAGGATTATCAACTGAGAGGGGCAAGGGGGACAAATGGTGAAATGGTGCAGGGATGAGGAAACATACTTGGTGGGCCAGATAAACAGGGGGGAAATTAAGAATAATATAGGAAAGACTGACCCAAAGAATTTATATACATGACCCATGACATGAACTAAAGGGGGTGGGATTGCAGGAGGGAAGGGGGGTGCTGGGTGGAGGAAAGCAAAAGGAAAAGAAATTGGGACAACTGTAACAGCATAATCAATAAAATATACTTTAAAATAATAAAAATAAGTAGTGACTGTATTTGGAGATAGAACTTTAAGGGGGTAATTTAGGTTAAATGAGGTCATAAGAATAGGACCTTAAGCCAATAGGACTGGTATTCTTATAAGAAGAGAGAGAGACACTAGAGATATTTCTCTGAGAAGATGCAGTGAGAAGGTGGCTACCTGCAAACCGAGGAGAAAGGCCTCACTGAACACTAATCCTACTGGCACCTATCCTTGGACTTCCAGCCTGTAAAACTGGGAGAAAATTAATTTCTGTTGTTTAAGCCCCCAGCCTGTGGTATTCTATGGTGATAGCCTAAACTGACCAATACAGGAACAAAGTATAGACATGTGCTACAAATTGGATGACCTTTAAGAACATTAAAGCAAGTGAGAAGAGCTAGACACAAAAGACCACCCATTACATAACTCCATTATATGAAATGTCCAGAAGAGGCAAACCTATAAAGACAAATAGCAGATTAGTGGTAGCCAGGGGCTGAGCTCTGGGGAAAATGAGGAGTGCCTAATAATGAGTACAGGGTTTCTTTTTGAAGTCATGGAAATATTCTAAAATCGATTGTGGTGATGGCTGCGGAACTCTGTGAACAGGCTTAAAACCACTGGACTTAAACTTTAAATGGGCAAATTATATGGTATATGAATTCTATAACAGGAAAGCTATTATTTGAGAGACACAGCCAGAAAGCACAGGAGTTAGCTAGCTAGTTAACTAGCTCCCAGAAAGAAAAAAATAGAGAGACAAATCAGAAGATATAAAAATTAGGCAGAAAGATGGGTAATTAGATCAGTCCTTTTCAACCCCAAAGACAGATGACTAAAATAGAGGCCTTTGTAGTGTCGGCAAGTAGCACAGCCACTCTAGAGTGTGAGGGCCAGACAGTGAAAAGTGCCTCAAGGAGAGTGAAATGAAGGAGGAGGAGACTAGAACCAAAGATCCTCTAGTCTGTCTCACTTCAGCTAAGTTCAAGGATCACCAAAGGAACATAAGCTGGATGTCTTTCTAGCTCTTGCAAAATAAAATAAATGAAACACTGTCCCTGCTAACACCAGCATCAGACGCACTTGCAGAAGATGACGATCAAGTGTGCTCAGTGACGTGACAGAGGCAAGAACCAGAGCTGTGGAAGCTAAAGAGGGAGGAACCCTAATCCAGGCTGGGCTGGTCAAGGAACGAGCTGTTGGAAGGGGTACACTGAGCTCTGTCATAGAGGAGAAACAGCAAGAAGAGCTAGAAGAGAGAAATAGGAGGGTGTTTCAGGGAGTGAGCTGCAGGAGGAAGGCTGGAGGAGCTGGGTCTGGAGGTAGACAGGTAAGCTAGAAGCACTTGAGGGTTGTTAAGGCACTTGGTCTTCTCTCCTGACAGCAACATAGAGCCATCTATAAATGTTAAAGGCAGGAGACCAGTGGCTGACTTGCTGTGTTGAGGACAGGCCTAAGAAAGACAAGACTGGAGGCAGGAAAATCAGCTGGGCTCAACAAATTCAAGCTAGTAAATCAGCAGGCCTTGCTGACTGACTGGGGTGGGGCAGGGCAGTGGTGGGCAGTGAGTAAAGAGTAATCCTCTTTGTTACCTGAGGAAGAAAAGGCCTACATACCTGAAAAATCTCAGAGGAAACCACCGCAGTTAAGTCATGCTCCACTGAGATCGTGCATACCTAAAAATACAGAAACTTGTAGGGGCTTTAGGAAAATCCTTCTCACTTCACAGAAAATAACCAGAAGGTCTGGTCAGAGAGCCTATGCAAGGCTGGTCACACCGAATCAGCAAAGCAAACCACAGAAAGGCAATGAAGGAAGAACAGAGTGAGGACAAATGGAGGGGAGGCTTAGGTCCCATGATTTTGATAAAAACTCACTAGCCAGAGGTAGAGGGCAAAGGTATACCATACTATAAAAAGGCTATCACTAACCTCATTAGAGATGTCATAATCTAGGAATGATGAACAGAAGAAAAAATTATGGAGAGTGGTGACTCACTGGCATTATTTAATATCCAGCCCAGAAGGGGAAACTTGTGAAGGTTGTTTTGTTTTTTAATTTTTTGAGTTTTAAAGAGATTGATCCAAGGTAAATGCAGAACCCTGTGCTAAACGAGCAACAGAACCTGCAAAATCAAATAAACATGTTTACGCAGTATCTTTAATTGTGACCCAAACCTTGAGTTTTACTTTCTTATAAGAATCTAAAAAAGTGAGATCAGAAGGAGATTATTAGAATAACCAGGATCTGAGGGTCTTCATTTGCATTGCTATTTAGATCTTCTTTATTAGCTAAAGTGACTGCATTTAATCCAGAGGTTCACTAATAAGCAGTGATTTGTTTTCCATGGTATCAGAGTAGCAACCACTTGGGAGAGTTGACTTGTACGTATTCAGTCAATGTGTCAATGAATCAAAGCCTGTGCAGCAGGGAGGGGAACAGGAGCAGGGAGGGTTGGAGGAATGCTACCAACAGAAAGAAATGAGCAGAAGGTACTGGCTAGGTCATACTTTTGTCACGGGACAGATCTACTTATAAATAGAAGCTATTTAAAAAAATATGTCCAGTCCAGGTGATCTTGCCCCAGCACATTTGACAGAATTAAGAAGAGGTGGTCTGTTATTTTGAACTAATTATAAATCAACTGATGCTGCTGATTTGCTGTGTTATACATGTAGGTAGATAAAGGCTGGGATACTGTTTACGTTAGTGATTCTCAGAGAAATAGTCAGAGGCTCAGAACTAATCAAAAGGAACATGAACATTTTATGAGCCAATGCAGTAAAATCATATGTTTTCTGATGAATCATGTTAGCATTTCAAAATAGAAAAGTAAAGCACCTGCTCTATTTGTTACGGAAACAACCCAGAAGATTATATGATGACAGAACATGCCTTTTCCATGCTTTTCCAATACCAAACAGCCCACAAGAGGTTCTGGCAGGCAACACTGACTCAATCAAGGAGACTGGAGCTCAAGGTGGGAGACAGAACACATCTCTAATCAAAGATGCCTTACAATGAGAATAAGTCAATGTTAAAAGATACGACTAATAATAACAGTTAAACATATAATGAGTTCTCTCTGTTAAGCGCTTTACATATTTGAATCTAGAATAACAAAAGAAGAGACAGGTGCATGCTGAACCAGCAATTCCACAGTTTCTGGAGCACAGAACGCACAGCGGTCCCCCAATGATGGGCAGGGGAGGAGTGCAGCCTGCAGCAGGCATGAGGCAACAGTGCAGGACAGCCAGCAGCCCGCTGACCTCATGCCTGAACAGCCAGGGTGCAGGGGTGCTGGGTGCAGGGTGCAGGGTGCAGACCTGAGGGAAGGAGGGGGGCAAGTGGGCTGAGAAATGCAGTGTCCAGTACCAAGGTATTTACTTCCCCCCTCCTGCCAAGTCCTAGGGGAGAGGAAATAGGCTTCTAAAGAATTTGAGTATAATATTGCCATTGCAACACCATGGAAGGACCTTGAGAATATCATGCTAAGCAAAGTAAGTCAGACTGAAAAAGTTGAGAACCATATGATTTCACTCATATGTGGGATATAAAACTGAAAGCAACATATGAACAAACAAAAACTCACAGACACAGATAACAGTATGATGGTTATCAGAGTGATGGGGGTGGGGTGATAGTAAAGGTAAAAAGAGGGTCAAATATATGGTGATGGAAGATTTGATTTAGGGTGGAGGGCACACAATGCAATATACAGATGATGCATCACAGAATTGTACACTTGAAACCAATGTCACCCTGATCAATTTAATTAAAAAAAAAGAACTTTAGCAAATGAACTCCAAGTTCATCCAACTCAGTAATAAAAGGGAATGATCACAAAGAATTTGAGAAAATCTTCTAGCATAAGATAAACAACAAAAAATTCTGAAACACAAAACAAAAAACTGCCCCTGAGGATATAGAGAAAATTCAAGTAACAAAATATATATTTTAAAAAGTCTAATTAGTATCCTCAGAGAAATTTAGGGAAAATTGCAACAATAAAATAAAGAACAATATGGTAGGAAAAAGAAGTCAGAAAACATGAAAGCATTCTTGAAATTAAAAATACCAAAACAGCAATTCAACATAAGTTTCAGAAAATAAGTCACTCTGGGGGAGTCCAACAATCAAACAGTAGAAATTCTAGGAACACAGGCAAACAGAGAAGTAGAAATTGACAAGTAAGAAGACAAGATGATTTACCTCCCCAAACGGAAAGGAGACACAAATCTAAGCTGAGTTTCACAACTATTCAGCAAGATCAATTAATCCCCACCCCTCCCTGAGTCTATTTCTATCTCCCACCCACTATCTTTCTCTGTCATCTCTCTTTCTCTCTCTTCCCTTTCCTTTCTTTCCTGCCATACACATGCATGCAAATACAACGCACATACACAAACCTGGGAATTTGTATTTATTGTTTAGAGAAAAAGAAAGGAAGGGAAGGAGGGGAAAGAGGAGGACAGGAGGGAGGAAGGGAGGGAGGGAGGGAGGGAAAGAGGAGAAACATTGATTTATTGTTCCACATATGCATTTGATGGTTGCTTCGCCTTCTCCTATGTGTCCCCAACAGGGATTGAACTCATAACCAACTGAGTTAACCAGCCAGGGTCACACCTGGGAATTTTTTAAATACCAAAGACAAGAGAATATTCTAAATCTTCCAGAGAGGAAAAAAATCTGGTCTCCTACAAAAGAATGTTTCTCAGACTGCCATCAAGTTTCTTTTGAGAACATTGGAAATCTATGTTTTGAAAGAAACTCATTTTCAACCCAGAAAATTAATCTAATAAATGCAGACTAAAGACAGTTTCAAAAAAGCCAAAACTGCTAGTCTGCACTCCTCGAACTCCCTTTCAGGAAATTCCTGGGAATGTACCAGCAAAACAAATAAGGAAACCAAAGTGGCAGAATGCATGGATCCTCCCCGGGAAGAAAATAAAGGGATTTCTAGAAGAACAACATGTAGTCCAGAAGGCCAAAAGAAGGCATCTTGAAATACAAAATCTAAGACACAGGTAAACAGAAAATACTCATCGCATGATTCCTTTCCTCACTCCAGTTTGAGACTCTATCTATCCAAACCACTCAATACTCTCTAATTTCTGAACCTATGCTTTGAAGTTATGTTTTAATACTGTTTTGGATTAAGGAAGGAGAAGAATGCATATAATGCATAAAGATAAAGATACAGCCCCTTTCCATACTGTACAAATCCAGGAAGACAAGCCTTGTTCTGAGTACTCATAAACAATGGTAAATCAGATGAATGTCTTGAGATTCCACAACAACCAAGGTGAATGGTAACAGGATAAAAATATCTGGATTATTCATCCTCATGTTGACTACCATTTTAAAAATTCAAACAAATGAATCAGCAAATCACAAAGACTGTACTCTTCAGCTGAGTGTTGTGTTAGAATTAACAGTGGGTTTTTGCCTGTAGTGTTGGGCTAGGCCTGACATTACTGTTCCTTGCTTTTAATTCTTTGTTTTTCCTTCCAGCCTATTCTGGAGTTGGTCAAATCCACCTTCTAAAACCTATCTACTTCTCTCCATTCCACCACACACCCCCACACTCACACCATTACCACCACTGCAGATGGGCTATCCTTTCTGGTCTACTGCAACAGCTTCCTAAAGGGTCTCTGTCTCCAATCCATCTACCCTTCCCAGACCCCATTCCTGCCCCTCAATCCATTCTCCAAACTTTAATCCAACTGACATTTTAAAAAACAAAATACAATATATCAACCACTTGCTTAATACCCTTTAATATCACCATCTTCCAATTCTTGAACACATCGTGCCATGTCCACACAATCTTTTGTCTTTTTTCTCCCCCTTTCCTGATACTCCACATTCCAGGCATACTTACCTTCACCTGTACCTTTGCCTCTGCCTGGAATATCCATCTTTCCACTCCCACCATTTCCTCATCCCTCACCCCATACCTTAAATTTTTAGTCTTTCATGCCGTACTACATCCGAGAAACTTTCCTGGACCCAGCCTTGGAGTAAGACTCTCCTCCCCTGTTCTCCTAAGCTCAGAAGCCTTTGCCATCATAGCCTTCAATCTCAGTGTGTATCATAACTGCCCTTGGGATCTCCTCTAGCTTGTTCATGGTAGTGTCCTTGGCATCTAGAACAACTTAACCCATTGTAGATGCTCAATAAACATTCATTCCTACAGTCTTTGTCCAAATAAAGAAAACAACAGTTGTTATACCTGTGCTCCACCCCAAAGCCACTGAAGTTGATTCTGGGTCTGGGCTGAGGAAGCTTGCATTTTTAAATAAATTTCTCCAGGGCATTGTTAGGCATGCTTAGTGGCCATGAAAGGAAGCCAAAGATAGAATAGCTTTGTTTGCTAAATGCACAGTGAAAATACAGGCATTGCTAATGTCCATTTCAACAGTATGCAGAACAAATTATATCGTGCCTCTGCAGCCTCCAAGTAGGTCCCAAGGTCATTCAGTGTCATTTAGGGACTGCAGTTAGGCTACAGTCTCAATAATTCACCTATTTGTCTTACGGGGATGATTTCTCATCTGCTTTAAATCTCCCTTGGTAGATGCTACAGTTCTCACAGAACTAAGTAAAATAGTGAGGAAGATAGTGAAATGACACTTAGGTAACATCAATAAGCTGTTCTCATTCTTAACATAGGAATCAATACTATGCCCACCCTGTTTTCCATCTATGCCTCTCTTACTGGGCCTGAGAAGAATCAGTATTCAAATTCTATTCCAAAGTTCATCCTTCTACATGTGATCTCGATGCCATTATTTATCATCCTCCTGGGGACCTTGTTCTAACAGTTACCACCACCCAACTTCCCTTCACAGGACACTCTCCTTCTCACATTATCCACTAGTTCCAATCTCTCCGACCACACTCTAAAAAACAAAGCAGAACTCAACCCTGCCTCCCGGCAGCTGGCACTGATGGCTGTTTTCTCCATCTGTACATTTTTAGAAACAGCAGTCTATTCTTATTGCTTCCACTTCCACACTTTTCATTCACTTCTCAATCTACTAATATGTGACTTCCACCCCCACATTTTACTAAAATTGTTCTTCCAAAACTAGGTCACCAACTGCTTCCTAATTTCCAATCCCAATGGTCTCTTTGCATTTTTACTTGTTCTTTCTTCTGCGAGGCATTTTTGACCATATTCTAATTTGGAAACTCCCTCTTACTTATACTCAAAACACTATATATTTCCTGAGCCCCCCTCTTGCACACCTTACATTGCTCTGTCTTTTACAGGGTCCTTTCTTCAGCTGTTCCTTAAATATGGGCATAAAGTTTCCCTATTGACCTCTTCCTTCCTCCATCCCCTTCTATCCTTAAAACTACCCTTCCATTCTCATGGGTTCACCTCCCATCTAAGGAGTAATGATGCTTAATCTTTGGCTCAGAATTCTCTCCAGCCCCAAATCCTGCCTTTTGGAAATTTCTACCTAAATGTCCCTTAGGAACCCCAAATTCAGCATGTATCAAATAACTAACTTCCCACTGTCACCCAATCCTACAAAACTCCCTCCCAGTGCTCACCACAAAATATCTCCCAGTGCTCCCTGTTGAGTCGTTGGTCCCTATAAGAGATCCAAATAAATTGAACTGATGACCTTTCTCTCTGGTAGGTATGCCAGGTCTGTCCAGAAGGTATCCAGCCATATAATTTGAAAAAATGGAGACTTTTTGAAGAAGATACAAGACATGAGAAACATTGTACATAGAATAATGATGCCTCAGTCCCCTTCAAAGTAGGCACCTTGGGACCTCACATAGTTATCCCGATTGCCATCAGCTGCCTCATCATATTTTCCTGAATCTCACCAATGGCCTGAAACCTCTTCCCTTTCAAAGGTGATTTTAGTTTTAGGAAAAGCCAGAAGTTGCAGGGCACCAAATCTGGGCTGTAGTCAGGCTGAGTCAACTGGGTGATTTGATGTTTTGCCCAAAAAGCTGCAACAGATGCAATACATGAATAGGAACATCATCATGATAAAGCTGCCAATCATCAGTTGCCCATAGCTGTGGACATCACAAGCAACATATCCAAAGGGAGATCCTGGCAGGCCCCAGACCCTGCTGCAGTGAATGATTTTTTGTGTGGTCAGCACCTGCACAGCAGCTTGTACACTAAAGTATGGGTTGATTCTTACTGTCATCCTGTCTGAGGGCCAACCTCATACACTAATAAGCCAATAGAAATCAAGTTACAACAGGAGGGCCCACATAACCCCCATAAGAAACACCTAGCTCAGAGGACCAAGAAGACTGCCACTCAATTCCACAGGACACCTACAACATAAGACCACCCTGTCAAGGTTGGGAGACACAGCAGATCTACCTCCTACATAGAAACAAACAAAAAAAGGTAGCCAAAAACAAAGAAATGTACCCCAAATTAAAGAATAGGTAAAATCTTTAGAACAAGGGCTAAATATTGGGGTAGCCTAAAAGTCCATATGGTTTTTCCATAAAAGACAAATTTTCCTTTCCACCAATAACTTTATTGATTTGGATATTTTGAGTATGTTGACTATCTCCTACATGGTAGAGTACTGACTGTCCTCAATTAATGTGTCAATTTAATCATAATCCATTTCAATTGGTTTACCCAACTATGGAGCATCATCCAGCAAGAAATCTCCAGCACAAAACTTTGCAAACCACTTGATATGGTTGATTAGCACCTTCTCATACACTGCACAAATCTTTTTTTTGTGTTTCAGTTATGTTTTTACTTTTCTTGAAATAAAGTATAATATGCCAAAAATTTTTTGCATATTTTCTTCCACCTTCAATATTAAAATGGCTACACAGAAATTCACCAGTTACCTTTTTTTTTTTTTTTTAAGATTTTATTTCATTATTTTTAGAAAGAGGGGAAGGGAGAGAGGCAGAGAGGGAGAGAGACATCAATGTATGGTTGCGTTTCACCTGCCTCCAGCCACAGACCTGACTGGAGACCTGGTTTGCAACCTGGTTATGTGCCCTGGCTGGGGAATCGAACCTGCGACCTTTGGGTTCGCAAGCCGGCGCCTTAGCCACTGTGCTACCAGCCAGGGCCAGTTACCTTTTTTTTTTTAATGCACATTGATGGACCTTCTGAGGAGGGGCCCAAGTTAGTGGAGTAAGTAGAAGCTACACTAACCTCCTTCCAGGACTAATCTGGAATTACAACTAAATTGTAGAGAAATCACCCAGAATAACCAATGGAACACTAGCTGGAAAGAAGCCTTATAACAAAGTACAAGCAGGAAAAAACACATCCCCACAACAACACTGGTAGGCAATGTGAAGAAGGTGTGAGAGGGCAGGCTGGGCTTCCAGGGGGCAACAACAATTCCTAGAGGGATATTTCAGTGACCAGGGGGCTCTCCTGAGAAGGATGGGGTCTAAACCCCAAGTCGGATTCTCCAGCCTACAGCATCAGTGCTGGAAAGCAACCAAGATCCAGCTATGAAAAGCATCAGTTTCTCTCCACCAGGAACAGAAGGCTGGAGACACAGAGAGCCTCTTAATGGGACAATGCACAAACTTTAATTTGCAGCCACTCACCCTGGGCTTTGGCAGAGGGAGGACAGAGTGGACTAGAGATGTTTAAGGAAAGTCTGGGGCTCGTAGCTCTGGGGAGCAAACTGAAGGAACAGGTACCAGGATTCCTGTGCTGACTCATTTCCCATACTGCAGGTGCCATCTTAGGCAAAGTACTCCCCTTCAGGTGGCATCAGCCTGAGGGGAAACAATAGCCCCACTCAGAGGAAATACTCTGCACAATGTTGTGGTGCTTAAACCAGGCTGAAGATTATAGCTTCATTAGATTAACAATTTATCAGTTTAAGGACAACTAGTAGTTCAACAACTAAGGCAGAAAACACAAAGAAGCAGCTAAAATGGGAAGACAAAGAAACAGACCCCAAATAAAAGAACAAGAAAATTCTCCAGAAGAACCAGATGTAATGAAGGCAAGCAAATTTTCAGAGAGTTTAGAATAATGCTTATAAGGATACTAAACACATAAAAAAGGCACAGAAACCATAAAAAGAACCAGTCAGAAATAAGTAGTACAATATTTGAAATAAATAACACACTAGAAGGAATAAACAGTAGGTTAAGTGAAGCAGAGGATCAAATTAGTGTTTCGGAACACAAGGTAAAAAAATATATACACCCAGGCCGAGCAGCAAAAGCTAAAAGTAATAAATAAATAAATAAATGAGAAGAGCTTAAGAAACATTCAGGACAACATAATGTGTAACAATAAGAGGCAGGAGGAAATGAAGACTACAATTTCCAAATTGAAGAATACAGTAGAAGGAATCAAAAGCAGGCTAGAGGAAGCAGAGAACCAGATCAACAAGCCAGAGGACAACATAGAAAAAAAAATCCCAGAAAGTTCAACAAAATGAAAAAAGACTGAAAAAGAATGGAAAAATGTAAAAAGAGCTACAGGGCAACATGAAACACAATAATATCTATATCATAGGGATACCAGAAGGAGAAGAAAAGCAAGGAATAGAAAACCTGTTTGAAAAAGTAATGACAGAAAACTTCCCTAACTTGATGAGTGAAAATGTCACTCAAGTTCAGGAAACACAGAAAGATGAACCCAAACAGGCCCACTCCAAGACACATCATAATTAAAATGGCAAATTTCAAATAGAAGGAGAATCCTAAAAGCAGCAAGAGAGAAATAGCTAATAACATACAAGGGGCTCTGATACAGTTATCAGCTGACTTCTCCACAGAAACACTGCAGGCTAGAAGGGAGTAGCAAAACATACTCCAAGCAACGGGGGAAAAAAAAAAAAGGCCTGCAGTCAAGATTACTCTGCCCAGCAAGGTTCTCATTCAAAATGCAAGGTGAAATAAGGAGTTTCCCAGACAAAAGAAGGCTAAAAGAATACATCTCCACCAAACCAGCATTACAAGAGATGCTAAAGGGTCTACTTTAAAAAGATGAACAGCCCCAGCTAAGGTGCCTCAGTGGATTGGCACTGGCCTGCAAACCCAATGGTCGCTGGTTCAATTCCCCAGTTAGGGCACATAACCAGGTTGCAAGCCAAGTCTCCAGCAGGTTCTTAGCTGGAGGCAGGTGAAAGGCAACCATACGTTGATGCTTCTCTCCCTTTCCTCCTCCTTCCCTGCCCTTCTCTCTGAAAATAATAAATTAAAAATCTTTAAAAAATAAAAAGATGAAGAAACAGAGAGAGATAGAGAGGAACAGAGGTACAAAGAAAAATGTCAATGAATAAGTACCTATCAACAATAACCTTAAATGTAAACAGATTAAATGCACCAATCAAAAGACATAGGGTAGCTGAACGGGTAAGAACCAACTTTAACTTATGAATACTTTAAAATAATCTTGTTATAAGTAGATCTTACTAAATAACATATAGTTTTGTATTTTTGTTGTATCTTCATTACTGCGGGTTAAGTTTTCTCAGACTGGAATTATTTTCTAAGTTGGGAAAATCAAGTTACTTTCAATAACTTAGAAAAATTGAATGTAGTTAAAGAGAGAAAAGTAAGAAAATGTGGATGTATATTTTATAGAATACATGCTATCTTTCTTATTTACTGTTACAAAATGCATGCTTGTTTGTGGGTGTATAATATATAGATGCTATTACCAATTTATGTTTTAAATATCAACCAACTGGTAGTGGTGTGTTGGGAAATTAGTCAATCTTTAGGTTTCAAAAGTTGTTGAGAGTGAAGACTAATTTGGGATGGAAGTTAACAACTACTAAACTATATGATTCATGTACATAGGCAATATATATTCTCATATTAGCATTTAAGTTAGATGAGATTCCTCCCACACAGACAGTGGAAATAGAAATTTTTAGCAATGAAGGCCCTCAAATTGGGGATGCTTGGGAAAATATATTAATGCTATAGTAAACTTCATTATTGAAATGTGAGTGTACCTAATCTCTACCTCAACAGACCCTTACATAGTTCAGTGGTTAGTTTAGAACCACATAGGAAGTCAACCACAAGTTCAAAAATAGCTAGAATATGATTCAACAAAATTATTTAAATCTCTTAAATAGTTCAGTGGTTAGTTTAGAACCACAGTAGAGTCATCCACAAGTTTTAAAAAAGCAAGAATATGATTCAACAAAATTATTTAAATCCTACATTGTTGGTGGTGGGGGTTGTTTTTTTTTCCCCGCCCCCCTCAAGTTAGTACTAGCTGAGCACTGCAGGTACCATTATTTCTAACAGCTTCAACTGGTAAAACAGAGTGTAGAGGAGAAACAGAGGGTATTGAGGAAAGTGGGACCTCTGCATGGGGAAAAAAAAAATCAATCTATTACCTAAGATGGAAACCTCCAAAAAGAGTAAGATGTAGTTCCAGAAGCTTAAAATAAAGTTGAATTGTATTATTGGAGGGGGTGGGGTCTGAGTCAGAAACCGAATACATTTTTTACTATGGGTTTGGCACTGTCTCTAGGACAGTTTTCACAAAAATGAGTTCTGTGATACACCATTTCTGTGACATATTTCACAAAAATAGCATTTCGGTGTAAAATAACTTTTAAAGAGAAAAGAAAAATGTTTAATTTATTATACTATATGTATCTAAAATATTATCATTTGACATGTAATAATTATATAAACTACTGACATTTTTAATGTTTTATATTAACTCTTCAAAATCCATTATGTACTTTATAAATATTTGTAAAAATGTATACGTGTGAAAATGTATTTATACATGTGTTTGGTAATATTGCAATTGATATTACTTAAAAAGCAATTCTTTAAACAAATGAATAACATAAGCATTTTGCAATAATAAAAACTTTGTATTAATATGACTTGAGAGGCTGACAACTGGAAGGCGGTAATTAAATGTGAATTGTCTGGATGTGAATGAAAAAAGAAGTACGCATTGGTGGTTACAGAATAGACAGGGGGATGTTAAGAAAATAAAGAAAATGGAGAAGCCAAAGAAATTAGATGCATGACATGGACATAAGCTAAGGGAGACATTGCCAGAGGGAATGGGGGTTACTGGGTGGTGAGGGGCAAAGAGGAAAAAAATTAGTACTACTGCAACAGCAAAATCAATATATATTAAAAAAAGAAAAATGCATTAAAAAACACACATTGAAAGAAAAAAGTCCCTAACTTTAGCCCTTGCTGGGTGCTAAAATATAAGTCGTATTATTTTCATCTTACTGTTTTTCTATATTTAAAAAAATTTTTGAATAGGTATGTACTGTTTCTATAATAAAATAGCATATCAAACCTAGAGGGAACACACAGGCAAAAGAATGGAGAGAAAAGCAAAGAGGTGAAGAAAACATCAGGAGAGGCTGACTAGTCACTGCAGAGCAGAGTGACAGGGATAATAGAGGTGGCAGGGTTGTTTCATGTCCAAGACATGTGAACAGATGAAAAAAGAGTGATTGATGGTCAGCGCTGTCTGCAAATCTGCAGCCACCATCCAGCCCACTGTTTTAGCACATTGAGCTGTGCTGACACACAGCTGCACCATTCACTTGCATCCTGCCTGTGGCTGATTCCATGCTAAGTAGTTACATCATAGACAATCATGGCCCAGAATGCCTAAAATATTAACTATTTGGATCTTTAAGAGAAATGTCTCTGAATCTTGATCTCTGGGATGTACTAGAGAAGGGGGAGAAACTACAAAAAGTGAGAAGATGGTTGCATTAGGCCATCATTTTGTTACTATAGGTAGTTAACTAGATATTAATAAAAAGAGCAAAGGGAATCAGACATTGAGTTTGATAAACTGGGGAGCATAAGCCTGTTTGCTTCAACAGGAAGCTACAGCTTCACACTCCAGGGAACCATAGCATTTCCCCACCAAAGGGCTTAACACTCCTCCCTTCCCGGCTCCAGTACCAGATTGTTGGAGGGTAGGGTGCAAGGGGAGTTGCTTGGTCATAGAGGCCTTTCAGTTTAACTAGGGGGCGGACCTATCAGAAAGCTTACTAAAGCTCTGCTATTTTGAAAATGCACCTGACCCACCCCAAACCCATGCTAATACAATCCCAGAGGAATGAAGAATAAAGAGCACTCCCCTGATCCCATCTCTTTCTCTTGCTCATGACCAGGACTCTTTCCAAGCACCAGTGCTTCCTCTCTCCATAGCTATGCGGCCTTAGCAACTGGCTCTGTGGCCAGTGGCACATGGACTCCACACATAAGCTCCCATTGGAAGCCTGAATACCTCAGCACAGCAATGGGCTAAACTTGAAATGCAACCTAAGCTAGCCAGATGATGAGAAAGACTGGCCTTGGTATGGCACAGGATCTCTGGACATTGACTCCATTTCTGGCCCCGATTTCCTATGGCAGGATGGACAGAGATGGGACATTAAAGGGGCATCCTTTTGATTTCACTTCCCAAAGAAATTTTATCACCATACCACACCCTCCCTTGCAGGTCCCCAAAGATGCTTTTCCTTATACTAGAAGAACCCCATTTCAACCAGCAACAATTTAAAGGTGACATAAAGGGTGACCATTGCAGATAGATGAGTCTTGGTAAATGTCAGGTGGAAAATGAGAGAAAAGCTCTTCAGAGGTGAGAGGCATTCACATTTCAGATAGTTACCACATTTTATATGATTACCATTTTAAGTTGCAGGAAAAAGCAGGCATTGTTGGATTGGTTACCTGCGGGATCGGAATTGTAGAGACTGGCTGCTGTTGCTACAGGTCCTGGCGTGTGGATGGCGCTGGCTGAAGACCTCTGACTCGAGATCAGAATCCTGCTCTTCGCAGATGGTAAACGGGACATTGCGCCCAATCCCAACTGGGGCTTAAGAAGCATGGCTGAGCGGTAGAAAGTGGGAGGAACTTCGTAGTGCGCATAGGGAGGAGAACAATATTCTTCTTTTCCGGGGCATTCAGTGACCTATGAGAAATGAGTGGACACTTAGTCAGAGAACCTCACATCAAGATGAAGACTGCACCTGCTCAGGAGGCCAAGGAGCCAGCAGTGACCGCTCTGGCTGCTCTGAGTTGCTCCATCCCTGACCATTTACCTTCTTGGAGCCCCGGTGTCATCTCTGGGTTGGCAGTACACCCAGATGACCTCTCGGGTCTCCTCCAGGTCTAATACTCTACAAATCTACATCTCACTGGGAGAAAAAACACTCACTAGGTAAGATTTTTTAATTTGATTGCTACAAAATCACTGGGACTTATGCAAGTAGTCAATCTATAAATAAATAATATCAATGAAGCAAAGAATTTGCAATTGTTCATAGAATTATGAAAATTTCATTATTCCTAAGTAGAAAGGAATAAAAAGTTTTTATGATAATATATTCATAGGATAGGTAAATGAACTTTATAAATTTAGGTTGTCTTTTCTAAGCTACTTAGGAAATAAAACATGCACTGTTAATGAGGGAAAAAAGGCTGTTTGAAAAGAATAGAGAAGTTAATGGGAAAAAATGTGTTTCCAGGCCCTTATAAGCTATTTACATCATTAAAAATGAGAGACTGGTTTACCTCTTCTAATTGTCTTCCCTAATGAATGGTGCTGCCAGGAGTACCTGCAAAAGTTTCGCCAGAATGGAAGTTCTAGGGCAGAGTCTTGTTGACAGCTGAATTCATAGTACCTAGAACAGTATCTACGCATGGTTGAAGTCAGGAAGTTTTTAATAAAGAAGGAAAACCATGTTTCCATTCTTTTCTAAGTTTAGTAACATAACATTCCTGTTACTTTTTCCTATAGTTAATTATTTAGACTAGAATACAACCATGGCTACCTTTCATACATGCCATTCTGGATTCACAAAACCTGTTCAAACGATCAGTGTTTCTTCATATTAAAAACGAAAAAATAGCCCTGGCTGGTAGCACAGTGGTTAAGGCGCCGGCCTGCCAACCCTAAGGTCGCAGGTTCGATTCCCCAGCCAGGGCACATAACCAGGTTGCAAACCAGGTCTCCAGTCGGGTCTGTGGCTGGAGGCAGGTGAAAGGCAACCATACATTGATGTCTGTCTCCCTCTCTGCCTCTCTCCCTTCCCCTCTCTCTAAAAATAATGAAATAAAATCTTAAAAAAATAAAATAAAAAATTTAATTAAAAAAAACAAACAAAAAATAAGACGACTCAATAATTTATTTTCTTGGTTAAAAAAAATAGTACCAGAGGCTATGCGTAAAAAATACATCTGTTTGGCTGATGGTGTTCTCGAGTACCAAAGCAACTAGAGGACAGGATAAGGAGCCTGAGACGTCTTCAGGACCCTGGGGATTGGAACAGGCAGCATCTGGACACAGGGGAGCAGAGCCCAGAGGCAGAGGAGGCCAGCAGGACAGTAGGTGAGGCGTTCCCGACCGACCGGCCGGCGGGCCGAGGTCGGCTCCGGGCAGGGGCGGCTCTGCCCAGAGGGGCGCGTTTGACTGGGGCCAGTTTCAGGCTCCCTGGCGACTGGAAGTCTCAGCAGTGAAGTGCGGGTGGCGAGGGCAAACGCCGTAGGGAACGCAGAATTGAACTCTTGCAGGGGAGGGACTGTGTGAGAGACTCACCCCGGCAACAGGGAAAGGAGGCTCCGCGAGCGTGGGCTAGAGGCGGAGGAGAAGAGTCCTGCGGGAAGCCGGAGCGGGGGAGCGGGAAGTGCACCGGCCGGGGCGGCGAGAGGGCCGAAAAACGGAGCTGCTGGGCCGCTGGGGAAACAGCAGCTAGAAGCCCCTGCGAGGGGGGAGGCCCAGCCCTGCGCAACCACACAGGCCCCCAGGCTCCGCAGGAAAATCCAAACGGCGAGCCGGAGAGCCGGCAAGCCGGGAACTTGTGGCGGGCGACCCGCCATTGCCGGAGACAAAGGCCGCACCACCCACGCCTGGGAGGGGCTCATCACAGAGGCCGCGTAAAGGACTCCGCGGAGAGCTGATTGGCTTGGGGGCGTGGTGCCCGCCCCGGAAGGGCAGGACAGTGTAGGCAGACCCCGGACAGTGTTGACTGACAGGCCCGGCCTCCTCCCAGAACTGCAGGGGTGGGGCCAGTCATCACAGGGACCAGCAAAGTTGCGGGCTGCCCTGCAGAAGTGCTGGGGGCTGTCCTGAGCAGGAAACTCCGCCAGGAGTGGGAGGGGGCTGCCTGCCGGCTCCAGAACATCGGCAGCCCTAAAACCCAGCCAGGCTGCGGAAGGCCCAGCCTACCTGGGGGCGGACACTCAGAAGCAGCCCTACTGTGACAATCAGAGGCCCTGCCACGCACCAAGACCGGCTAGAATATACACTATAGAATGTAAAGTCCTGACCAAGATAAAGAGGCGGCATCAGGAAAGGGATTGCTGCCAATCTCAAGCACCTGAATTATACCGAGAGCAGTATGAACTATTAAGCCTCAACATATCCTTTGCAAAAGTTACTCCTCACATATTCTTAATCACCCCCATACCTCAATCCACCTAAATATCCAAGACCCTCCCCTACTCTCGAATTAAAGTCTATTCACTCTGTGGCTATAACGCATTCCCAGTCCTCAATCTAAGTATTCCTTCCTTCCCCAGCCTTTCTAAACCCTTTCTTTATTCTATTCTTCCTTCCTCCTTTTTTTTTTTTTTTT
>PVIW01010979.1:0-40528 GCA_004026585.1 Noctilio leporinus | reverse complement strand
CCTCTGCCTCCCCCCTCCCCCTCAGCCCCTTTCCTCCTGACCACTGAAGGCCTATTCACTGTATTCATATATTTGGTTCTGTTTTGCTTGTTGTTAGTTTTGTTCATTATTGTCCTGTAATGGGTGAGATCATATATTTGTCCTTCACTGACTGGCTTATTTCACTAAGTATAATACTCTCCAGTTCTGTCCATGTTGTTGCAAAGGGTAGGAGTTAGAGCAGCACTATTTACAATAACCAAGTGCTGGAAACAGCCTAATTGCCCATCAGTGGATGATTGGATCAAAAAACCTTGGTACAGTTACACAATGGAATACTATACAGCAGAAAGAAAGAACTCCTACCCTTTAAAAATAAAATCTTTTAAAAAGCAGATTTCTAGCCTTAATCTGACCAAAATATTGTCAAGGTAGCCTCAAGAACCTACTTTTCTTACAAGTAATTAGTATGCAACTAAAGTTTGAGAATCACAGGATTTGACAATTATCTTGTTGTGTTTTTTTTAAATGACTTCTGGTATACTTCCCTAGTATTCTGCCCCATGGCAAAGCTATACTTTTTTTTTTTTTTTTTTAAGATTTTACTTCTTTATTTTTAGAGAGGAGGGAAAGAAGGGAGAAAGAAACATCAATGCAAGGTTGCCTCTAGCGTGCCCTCCCCCACCAAGTGGCTCACAAGTCAGGTATGTGCCCTGACTGGGAATCAAATTGGCAACCCTCTGGTTCGCAGGCTAGTGCTCAATCCACTGTGCCACACCAGCCAGGGTGGATTAAACAATTCTAAAGCCTCTTCTAGCAATTAAAACAAACAAAAACATCTGATTCTGACTTGGACTGAAACCCTGAAGCCTTCACAATACAACACATGTTTTCGCAAAACTTCTCTTCCCTCGTTAAAAAATGTATATCCCTACACACACACACACATATACATGTTATACACAGACTGACTGATTTTGAGACAGCAAGAATCTGTGCATGTGTTTGTGTATTCTAAGTCATAAAAGGTTGCCAGGTCTCTTCCGCTTCAAGTGACACACATAGAAAGATTATCTTGTAGTTGACATCCCCTTTCCCTGTATTACCTATCCTGAGTTAAACTGTTGTAGGCAACATGGGCATCCTCACTGCCAGTGATAGCATTGTTTCTGTTCTTCTTGGAACCACTCCGAAACAATTCAATTGCAGTCTTCAACGCTTCTTCATCCACAACAAACACATCTTTATAGAGAATTTCATACAATACGGCTAAAGAAAAAAAATAGACAAAACTTAAATTACCCAAATAACATTTTTAATAACAATGTAAAAATAGTCATAACCCAGTATACAAATTCATTAGATACCAACAAGGTTTTAAAACAGGTTACTTATGGCAGGTCCATCAATTTAAAAAGACTGGCAAGAAATCACACCCAAGCATTTATAAAGCCTTCACATACCTTGACAAACAGCTGCACTTGACTGAAATTGTTTTGAGTACACTGAATCATAATGACCATTACTTGAATAGCAAAGTAGAATCTGAAGAAAAACACAGACAGTGAATGTTACACATATTACAAACATGAAATACTTAAAATGATGAAATGACTTATTTTGAAAATTTTTAATTCTACATACAAATAATATTACACGGTACTTGTCTTTCTCCATCTGACTTATTTTACTTAGCATATTATGTCAGTTTCATCTCAATAAAGCTAGGGGAAAATGATTTTTAATATCCATCTAAACACATAAACACAGATAAATATCTCAGAGATTTTCCTGACAGGGGCTCTTAAAAATCTGAAATTAAAATCACCACTAAGGCAACACTGTGAGCCTCAATCACATTCTGATTAATATAGAAAACAAATTCAAGTGTACAAATTTGAAAAGATAGGAACTTTTATTAAATGAATGAGAATATAATAGAAAGCCTAACTGAAGTCGTAAGTCCCAGCTTAACTTCTAAAAATAATTGGAAAAATTCCCTGAAATGCCCAAATACCCCAAACTCAGATATGGCAGAAGGGACACTTCAGTTTACTCAAAATGCTATCCACTATACTGAATAGCTATATATATATATATATATATATAGATAGAGAGATAGATAGATATAGATATAGATATATAGCTATACACACACACACACGTCATATTGCTTGAGACTTTCTTGATGGCTACAAAATGAATGTTTCTTAGCTGATTCCTTTCATTGACAGATTTTTCAAACAAAAACACAAAGGCCATGCTTACTAACCAATTTACTTCAGTAAAAATGCTCCCTGATTTCATATGATGAAATTTGTTTATAATGGATTCAAAACCTTTTTG
This sequence comes from Noctilio leporinus, assembly GCA_004026585.1. Taxonomy (NCBI): domain Eukaryota; kingdom Metazoa; phylum Chordata; class Mammalia; order Chiroptera; family Noctilionidae; genus Noctilio; species Noctilio leporinus. Next base: position 38,203 of record PVIW01010979.1, on the reverse strand, counting down.
AACTTTTGCTCAAAAACCTGTCTTGTGTAAGGGATATAATCTCTAGTGTTTAAGTCTATTGCATTTGAAGCCATTTTTTAATCAGCAACAAGAGTACCAGAGATGATGCTGTCTGATCTATGGGAGGATGCTGCCACAAAGCTTCCCTGGCAGGTTATCCTAAAGACTCTTTTTTTCTACCTTCCTACACTACTTTGGGCTAACTTCTGCCAATAATCAAGTTCTATCATACTAGGTCTATTCTTCTGATACAAGTCTATTATTCTTCTGTAGCCTTTTTATATTTTTTTAAATTTTACTTATTTATATTTTAGACAGGGGGGAAGAGAGAAAGAAACAGAGGCAGAAAAACATCAATGTGTGGTTGGTTCTTGCATGAATGCAACCCAGGCATGTGCCCTGACTGGGAATCCAACCAGTGACTTTTTGGTTCACAGGCTGGAAATCAATCCATTGAGCCACACCAACCAGGGCACCTTATTTTTTAAATCACAACTCCCAACTCCACCAGTATAATCCATTTCACATAACCAGGTTGCATGCCAGGTCTCCAGCCAGGTCCTTAGCTGGATGCAGGTGAAAGGCAACCATACATTAAAGCTTCTCTCCCTTTCTTCCTCCCTCCCCTGCCCTTCTCTTTGAAAATAATGAATTAAAATCTTTTTAAACAAGTTAAAACATTGTGTAGTCTTTACTCAGTAATCAGATAATCAGGATAAAAGGCTTTTCTTAAAACTCATTGGAAGAAAAATGTTATGCTAAAGAGCAATTTGTTCACCTGCTGAGTTCTCAGTCTCCTACTATTTGCACCTTAGTTAGCACACTGTCCCTGCCCTCAAGAAACTTTTAGACCAATGAGAGAAACACATGAAAGTAAATACAGTGTGATTAATGCCATAATTATTTGGGTGATGCAAGGGTAACACAAAGGAAGGAAATAACTCCAGGGGAGTTGGAAAAGTTTGACAGGAATTGAAACATTTGAAATGCAATGGAAGAAATAAGTATAAAAGTCTGACTATCTGGACGTGTGGTATAGTATTGTTTTGAGTAAAACAAAGTCAGAAAGAAAGGTGGGAACCCTTTTGGGGACTGAATGCCTAGCTTCAGCATTTGAACCTCACCTTCTAATCAATGAGGAGCCAATTAGGGTTTTCTATTATTGAGTAAGTGAGAAGATCAGGTCTGTTCAGAAGAGTAGCTAACAAAACACTGATTGATTATTTGACTGGAAATTTGGAAAAGACTTGGTGTGTGGAATGGGCTTTTTTCCCCAAAATTAGATAGGGTTTTTTTAATGGTAATTTCTTAATATCCTGGTAAGCCCACAGCATCATTCAATTTCCTTTTCTTTTAGTGAACATTCACATATCTTCTTACCTTGTCTTCATAGCCATTATCTGTGACATATGTTGGAGGCTTTCCAGGATTGCGATAAAGAATGAAATCTCGACTATGTGGGTAGAAAACAAAGGATAGTAAGAAAAGATAATTTGGCATATGCAAGAGAAAGTTATAAGAAACAAGTATTTGTACTTTTGAACTGCTTACCTAATTCATGTAAAATACCCAAATACTTAAGAGATTAAATAACATCAAATTCAAGGTAGAAAAGCTAATGACTATAAAGTCCTATGAATTTTTAAATATATCTTAATTTAGCGGGGAATAAAGAAGATTACCAATTTTATGTAAGTTTAAGTTCTGGAGGCTCCCACTTATTTAGAGTAGAGTTTGGCAAGTTTTTCTTGATAAAAGAACAGATAGACCAGCTAATAAACATTTTGGTTTTTCTGAGCCATATGCTTTTTTCAACTTTCACTTTGTAGCATGAAAGCATCCATAGACAATACACAAATGCACATGACCGTGTCCCAATAAAACTCAACTTATAGATACTGAAATTTGAATTTCATTTAAATTTTTTACATACCATGAAGCATTATCCTTCTTTTGATTTTTTAAACCTTTTAAAAAAGTATTCTCAGCTCGAGGGTCATACAAAATCAGACAGCAGGCCATTTTAAGAGCTAGCACCTGATTTAAAAGCAACCTGCTCAATGACTCTGCTATACTACCTCTTGCTGGATTTAGTGAGAAAAAGAGCAGACCAAAAAAAATTTTTTTAACTGAAAAACCACTAACTTGAACAAGTCCCCATAAAGAGTTCTGACACTACCAAGGTATATACCATCTCACTATCCTCAGATCTGTGGAGGAGTCTTATATACAGATCAAACTTGCCAAATGAACAATATTCCCACTTACCTCTAACCCTTAACAGCTTTCAGAAATGCCACTTTTGCTATTACAAAAACCAAAACAAACCCCCAAAGCATTAGAGCAATGTTGCACAAAATTTCTACCATTATTGCCTCCCTAAAGAGCAGCTTTAGACTTTTCTTAATTTCCCTATGAAATTTTAATACCAGTTACACTGGCAACCATCATAATATCCAATTTGTTGTCCTCAAGAACCAATTTCCACCCTCTTGAAAGCAACAGGCCCCCAATGAGGATGCATACAAAAGAGGCACCAAGTTAAACAAAATTCTAAGATAAATATTCTAATTTTCCACTAGAATAATTTCAGCAGTTTTTAAAGTCCTTTCTTTATTCTTCCATTCAAACTGACACAAGTACTAGATTCTTCACCTAAAAATTACACTAAATGACTTTTCTTAGACCTCTTTGTTCTACCTACCAAAAAATCAAATCTTGCCCTGGCTGGTAGCACAGCAGATAAGGTGCCGGCCTGTGAACCCAAAGGTTGCTGGTTCGATTCCCCAGCCAGAGCACATAACCAGGTTGCAAGCCAGGTCTCCAGTCTTATCTGTAGCTGGAGGCAGGTGAGAGGCAACTATACATTCACGTTTCTCTCCCTCTCTGTCTCTCCCTTCCTATCTCTATCTCTGGAAATAAAAATCTTTAAAAAAAAACAAATCTCAAATTTTTCCCCCAATCCTAAAGGGACTGTAATAGAAACTGCGAGCACGCGCACACACACACAATTTAGACTCAACTTACTTGTAAATTAGGGAAAGAGCTCTTATTTCCAGCTGGCCAGCACTTTCCTAAACATAAATAGTTTTAAAAAACATTGCATAGTTACAAAGTATAAGTTTTTGCAAGTTCATCAATTATTTTTTAGATGAAGAATTTCTAGAATATAACTTGCTTTGAGACTTGAGATACTGTGATAGTTACTCATTAACACAATCTTATTCTGAAAAATAAAAAATATCTGAAGACCTTAGCCATTAAGTAACAAAGACAGTTAATATGGGGGATTTGAAAGGCACAATAAAAACGTAGTTAAGTGTTAAGTATATAAAGTTAGCAAGGTATTATAAACATGTGTTTTAAGCCTAGAACTATAGAATTTAATCACATAAATTTTTAAATTAAATACATGCTTATGGATTTTACTTTCACTTAAAAGATAACTACAAATCAGAATTGTTTAATAAAAAATAATGACTTCCTAGTAACATTCATTATCACCCCTCTCACCCATTAAAATGGAAAGGCTTAGTAGGCTTGTCCTATTCCCAAGCAGCATGTACTTTCACTAATCTATGGATGATAAAATGGTTAAACACATTAATTCTCAACATTCAACACAAAACAGATCATCTGCTAGGCTCTAAAATTTTGCAAGAACTATTCAATTCTACACAGCTGGCTACTTGAGAGAGTTAGATTGGTTCTAGCTAAAGCAACACAACTGAATGGTTATTTAGGTTATTATTCATAGTATTTTTGAAAAGATTAAACCCCATATTTGATCTTACCTTGGGATCTCCCAACCGTTCCAGGTATTTCTCAAAAGATCCCTCCACATACTTCAAAAATAAAACAAACTTGACTTAACCAAATACATACCACTACTGAAATCTGATTATATTTTGCAATATTATCCTCCACTAGGTTTTTGTTCAGCTCAATAATTATGGTATTTAATTACTATTTTCATAGCACCTCAAGAAGATTTGCACATACACAAAAGCTCCGGGAGGAGAAAAACTGGACTATAAATTAGGAACTTGCCCTGGCTTATCCAAACACCAGTGCATTTCCTCAAGTGCTATGACTATGAGTTTCCTTTGAAATGCCAACTTAAATTGACAATTTTCATAAAATTTATAGGAGACATGCACTTACAAAGTTGAAAAACTTTAAAATGGAATTTCATTAGGTTCAAAAAAGCCCACGGCACAAGGAAACTTATTGGTGCGATGGGAATTTTCTACATCTTGACTGCAGTGGCAGCTGCATGACTATATTATTGCCAAAACTGAAAATGCTCAACTTAAAATGCTGAATTTTATTGTTTGTAAAATATAGCAGGGAATAGAAATCCAATTCCATGCGCATATATATATATATATATATATATATATAATGTAACTAGAATTTTTAGAATTTTAAATTTTTCTCAACCCCATTTTAAACAGCTTTATTGAGGTGTGTCATACAATATAAACTTCAAGTATTTTACTTTTATTGTTTACACTACAACATAAGTTCCCATTCCCTCCTTTGCCCACTGCCCTTCCTGCCCTCAACTCCCCTCCCCTCTAGCCATCACCACAGAGGTCTATGACTTATTGCTAAAGTTTTTGGCTAATCCTTTCACCTTCCTTCTTCTAGTTCCACCCCCCTCCTCTCTGATAGCTATCAGTCTATTCCACCTATACAAAACCGTATGCATTTAAGTGGCACAATCAAGTAACTTTTGACAAATGTATGCACCCATGAAACCATAATGTTAACTGTGATGGTGAATGTATTTGTCATCCCCATAAATTCCCTTGTGCCCGTAAGTCCACTGATCTGCTTTAATCACTACAGGTTGGCTTGCATTTTCCAGTCTTATATAAAGGAAATCATACAGTATGTACTTTTGCAGGACAGTCTGGCTTCTTTCACACAGCAAAAGCATTCTGAGATTCATCTATGTACTTTTAAAATTTCACATATATTTTTGTTACTAAAAATGTAGCCTGCAAACATCAGTGATTATCACTTGGGAGTTTGTTAACAGTGCAGCAGTCTTGGGCCCCAGCTCAGACCAGCTAAATCAAAATCCATATTTTAACAAGATAGCCAGGTGATTTGTATGCACAAAAATACTTGAGATGCACCGCTTTACACGGCAGTCTTGCATTTCAAGTAATTCACAAATAATCCTTTTCCCAGGTGTGGTAAAGACTAACTTTAATGTAATACACTTAAAAGTCACAAAGCCTTTACAAAGTTTTAAAATTCAATGAAACCTGTTGAGAAAATTAAGAGTAAACCTCTAACAGCAGGCAAATATAAACAATATAGTCGGAAAAAAAAAAAAAACTACTGGAAGGGCTAGAGGTATAATAAAAATATAACACACATGAAAGGGCACAGTTCCTTGATAAAAACCTCAGTTTGTTTATAATTCAAATAATTCTTTAGAAAGATGCCTTCTAAAAGTTGTTTTAAAGATAATCATCAGTGGCAAAGCTCCAATTACCAGTTTGTCACAAGAAAAGATGGATGTTTAAGATTAATTTGTTTCCATACAATTAAGCTCTACAAGGTTCTTCAAGCCTTGTGCACAGAATTAAGCAAGAGAAAACAGAGGGAATTCCCGTATGTACATATTTTAAAATATACACGGAACAACATTAACAGAGCCAAACCTTTCTTGAACTACAACTAACTGTTCAAGAAACAGTGGTATAGATAATATAAAACAGAAGTCAAAGTGTAACTTTTTAAAATTTGGGAGTTTTTTGGTATGTGGGGGGAAGTAATGGAAGAATACAGATTGTTTTTCCTTAAATTTCCGAGTACAAAACAATCTAATTTTAGAACAAGGTCCAGAAGTGTGCTACTAGAGGAAAAATAGCAGAAAATTACATATTTGCTACTGAGATTACAGGATATAATTTTCATATGTAGGTGCTCAAAATTCATTTCCCATCTGCTACATAGTCTAATGACATCTCTCCCTTATGTATATATTGTACTTACAGACTCAAAAGTTTGTTGATTTTCTCTCATATATGAGACACAAGCCTTCCTGATTTCCAAATGATGGACCTGGCTGCAAAACAACTAAAAATAGAAAAACCAGCTCACTGTCTGCACTGAAAATAGAAGCTGTTTCAGATTAACATTAAAAACTGGACATTTCAAGTCCCCCTCATTCAGAACATATGTAGGAAATTAATGAAATATTAATACACAGAATACTGAACATATTCTTGCCACCTTGAGCCAAGGCTGGGGAGAAATGATTCTGTTAAGCTCCCCTTTTTCTACTCCTTATGGGCATAGCCTGCATTTTTCCTTAAAATTTAGAGGAAGCAGTGGCTGCTTATAAAGGATCAAAGTAAATTTCAAATTTTTCTTTAACCCCGTAATATTTCTCTTATATTCCAAAGTAGTATTTAGAAAACAGATAACAAAGGCACAGCAATATATTTACACTAATTGGTAAAGGTATCCAACAGCAGACAGACCTGTATGTTTTTACTAGGAAAGAAAAAGGATTTTGTTTTGTTTTATTGGGCTACATACAGGTCTTCTAGCTACAGTACCGTGCCACATCTCAAACTCTGCAATCTCAGTATAGGGAAAATATATTTGCTTTACTTTTACCTGCTCCGAAATAGCCCGAAAGAGGCAAGAGGCATCCTTGGCAGTCAGCTTTCGAAACAGTCCTAAGCTGCCTAAATATTCATCCATTGTTGCCTCACTCCCAGACTTCTGGCCGCAGTGCTTTTTCCAGCCTTTATTCATTGTGCCCAGAGGGTAAAGGTGTGGAGGGAAAGAAAAGAACTCAAGTGTAGCCAGAAGGAAAAAGCAGGGTGCAGGTAGGAATGGGTAGCAGTGACAAAGGCTTGCTTAGGCAGGTATCCGGAGAGCAGCCCTAAGTTTAGGTACAAAAGGCAGGTGGAGTCAGCGTTGCAGAATCTTGGCACGTCTCAGGAGCAGAAGCAAAGAGCTGGCTTGCCCAGGACAAGTTGAGATCCTGTGAAAAGAGGAAGAACCAATGCTCCTAGGAATAAAGAACTCAAAGCATGGGAGAAAGAAGGTATTTGCAGAGCTACCTTGTTGGGGAGGAGTGGAATTAACTCAATCAGCCCAAGGTTGAGAGCAGTATGCACAAGCAGCTGAGCTTTGGGACCAAAGGGGAGCTGAGTTCACAACTTAACTCAGGGCAACTGCTGCACGAGGCGAAGGGACTGCAATAAGACCCAGGTGTATATGATGCAGCCTGACCCACATTACATTGCTAGAATACCTCTACCCAAATTTTCAACTACAATCTCTGCCCACATTCCCTCCCCCTATCACAGTTTTATGAAGGGAAAAAAAAATTGAACCTAATTAACCAGTAAGCTTTTGTAGTAAAAATATCCTTTATAAAACAAGGGTGGCACCCTTGATACATAAGCAGCAAAGTAAAATGCCAAAGAAGTTATCTGGATATTTCAGGTATACAGTTTAAGTAATCTTCTCATTCAGTTCTCCTAAATAACCCTCGGCTACAATCAGACACTAAATCCATTAGCTATGCTAAGGGAACAGTGATACAACTCATGACTGTCTCCAAACTACTGTATAACATTAATAAAAATATGCAAAGTGTTTCTTAAAAATTGAAGATAAAATTTTGAATTGCAGTTAACATGAAAGGAGTATCTTAGTCACAAACTGACTAATAGACTACATTTAAAATCCTGTGGCACACCCAAAGTGTTGGACATGAGCAGCATGTTTCAGTGTATTATCAGGACATTTTTCCAGGAAAAAAGCTACTCTGTAAATATGACTGTGCTTTGGAAGGTTCTAAGAGAGGACTCATCACTTGAGTCCATGGTAAAGTGTCTCATTTTATTCAAATGCCAAAATCCAATTCCGTTTTTGTTTTTCTTGTATCTGTAGATCCAGTGGTAATCAGTAGGGACAGCATCAATAACCAAATTCAAAATTTAGGAATGAAATAAATCATAGAACAAAGTAATATCTCAACTTCCTTTTTAATATGCCAATTTGAAATTTCCTTAACTAATTTAGCTTTTTCAAGGAACCCTAATAATGGAGAAATTATTCCTTTTGTAAAAATTCTGAAACATGGTTTGGGAAGAGGGCTCACCATCTTTAAGGCCACAAATTCACTGAAAAAAAATTAAGGGTTATAATTTAAATAGCAATAAACATGAAAAATTTTTATTTTTAACTAAGGTATATACAACTTCAATTAATATTAACCTATATACTTAAATTTTTAAAGACTTTTTTAAAAAGATTTTACTTATTTCTCCTAGAGAAAGGGGAAGGGGAAGGAGAAGGGAGGAAGGCAGAGAGGGAAAGAACATTATTGTATGGTTGCCTTTCACCTGCCTCCAGCTGGGGACCTGGCTGGAGACTTGGCTTGCAACCTTGGTTATGTGCCCTGGCTAGGAATTGAGCCAGCGACCTTTTGGTTCACAGGCCAGCTCCTAACCACTGAGCCACCAGCCAGGGCTTTATATATTTAAATTTATGAAAGAAAGAGAAAAATGAGAGAAGAGGAGAAATCAAAAAATAGGAAAACAAACAGATAATAAACATGGAAAATTAGAGACAGGGAGACAAAGAGAGGAAAGAGAAAGTGACAGAGAAAGCACAGAGACCCACAGAAATAATAGTCAATTGATTTTTCACAAAAGGTAAAAGAACAATTTAACAGAGAAAAGACAGTATTTTCAAATGGTGCTGGAGCATCTATATACAAAAGAAAAATGATCCTCAACCCATACCTCACATCTTAACAGTAATTAACTCAAAATAGATCCAAGACCTAAATGTAGAACAAAACCTCAAAATTTCAGAAGCACAGGAGAAAATCTTCAATGCCTTATGTAAGGAAAACCATTCTTAAGATGTAATGTAAGAAAAAATTAATTGGAATTTATCAAAATTAAAAACTTTTGCTCTTTATATGACACTGTTAGAGAATGATAATACAAACTAGACTGGGAGAAAACCACATACACGACAAAAAAACCTTTTTCCTGAGCCCTGGCTGGTGTGGCTCAGGGGACAGAGTGCCAGCTTGAGAATCAAAGGGTCTCTGGTTTGAATCAGATTGGGGCACATGCATGGGTTGGCAGGCCAGGTCCCTAGTCAGGGGCATGCCAAGAGGCAACCACACATTGATGTTTCTCTCCCTGTTTCTTCCTCCCTTCTGCTCTCTCTGAAAATAAATTTAATTTTTTTTAATTTTAAGAAAAACTTTTTCCTGAAATATATAAAGAACTCTCAAAAGTCAACAAGAGGCCCTGGCTGGTGGCACAGCAGATAAGGAGCCAGCCTGTGAACCCAGAGGTCACTGGTTTGATTCCCAGCCAGGGCACACATAACCAGGTTGTGCAGGCCAGGTCTCCAGCCAGATCTATGGCTGGAGGCAGGTGAAAGGCAACCATACAATGATGTCTCCCTCCCTCTATGCCTCTCTCTCCCTTCCCCTCAAGTAAAAATCTTATTTAGATGTTTAGATGTTCAACCACTATACTATACATCTGAAACAAATTTGTGTCACATATATATAAAAGATGTTCAACATCATTAGTCATCAGAAAAATGCAAATTCAAACCACAATGAGACACCTCTATACACCTACTAGGATGGCTATAATAAACAAAATAGTCATTAACAAGTTTTAGCAAAAAATGCGGAAACAAACCTAAGTAAGTCAGATGCAAAAAGTATTCTTCCAAAAGATACATGATCCCATTTATATGAAATAGATCAGGAAGTCAAATCTATAGCAGAAAACAAATCAGTGGTTGCCAGGATAGGGTGGAAATAGGTATTAACTGCCAAGAGGCACAGCTACCTTTTAATTGTGATAAAAATGTTCTCCTAAAAACTGATTGGTGGTGATGTTTTAACACATCTGTACCTTTACTAAAAAATAATAAAACTGTACATTTAGAGAGCAAGAAGGAAGAAGACAGAGAGAAACACTGATGTGTGAGAGAAACATCAACTGGTTCCTCTCTCATGCCCCTAAACCAGAGACATGGCCTGCAATTTTGACCATGTGCCCTGACTAGGAATTGAACAAGCAACCTTTTAATTTTTTTTTTAAATACATATTTATTTATTTTTAATTTTATTGTTGTTGTATTACATCCATCCCCTTTTTGCTCCCCTCTGTCCCCCTCCCCACCCACCCATTCCCCACAAAGTCAATCCCACCTGTTGTCCATGTCCATGGTTCCTTTATACTAGGTTCTTGTCAACCTTTTAATTTTAAATTCACAGGTCAGTGCTCAATCCACTGAGCACACAAGCCAGGGCTAAAACTGGAGATTTTCAAACTGCTTATTATAATTCATTCAAAATGAACATTTCAATGGTTGTGGATTCATCACCAATCAATTTTAGCATTTTCTCATTACCCCAAAATTAAAACCATCAACTTCTAAGCTCCCCATGTCCACCAACTCGGGACTACCACTAATCTACTTTGTTTCTGTGTATTTGCCTTTTCTGGACATTTCAAATAAATGAAATCATACAATATATGGTCCTGTGTAAGTAGGCCTCTTTCACTTAGCATGAGGTTTTCAAGGTTCAGCCCTGTTGTAGCATGTATCAATCAGTATTTTAATTCTTTGTAAACTGTATTTTACTTACCTATTCTTCAGCTGAACATTTCCCACTTTGGGGCTATTATGACTAACACTGTTAAAAACATTCATATGCAGTTTTTCTTTGGGCAGATTTCCATTCTATTGGGTATTGCCCAGGAATGCAGTTGCTGGGCCATGTGCAAATGATGTCTTGAACTGTTTGAGGAACTGTCAAGACTTTTTCACAGCGGCTGCATCATTTTACATTCACATCAGCAGAGTATGAGCAGTCTCATAAATCCATATCCTATCGACATCTGCTGTCTACTTTTGATAGCCATCCTGGTGGGTGTGAGAGTATTGTTATGGTTGTTTTGCCATTTCCCTGATGACTAATAATGTTGAGCATCTTTTTCATGTATCCTTTGGCCATTTTATTAATCTTTTCTGAAATGCAACTCACTAAATACATCTGAGAAGAACAAATACTTTTTTAAACTGACAACATCAAGTGCTGACAAGGATGCAGATCAACTAGAAACTCTTTTATGTTGATGGTGGGAATATAAAATAGCATAGTCAAACTGGATACATAGTTTAGCAGTTTTTATCGTTAAACATAGAGCTGCCATATGACCCAACAATCTCATTTCTGGGTATCTCTCCCTAAGAAATGAAAACTTAAGTTCATACAAAAACCAGTATATGAATGTGTGTAACAACTTTTTCCGTAATCATGGTTCACCTAAAACTGGAAACGTCCAAACACCCTTCAACTGGTGAATGGACAAATTGTGGTACATTCGTATAATAAAATACTCCTGAGCAATAAAAAACGAAGCATTGATACACACAGAACATGTCAGTTTTTCCAATGCATTTTGTTAAGTGAAAGAAGACAGACTCAAGGGCTAAATGTTGTATGACTGTATGACATAGTGGAAAGGTAGAAGGGAAAACAGATCAGTTGCTGTCAGTTGGCTACAAAGGGATGACAAGGGATGTATGGGGGTATGTCGGAAGTGTTCTCTATTTTGCCTGGTAGTTGGTTATAGCATTAGGCATTTGTCACAAGTTATAGAACTGCACAAGAAAATGCTAATTTTGCTCTATTTCCATTTAAAATATAAATAAGAACAATTTAGAGTTGAAGAGCCCAGACAACAGACACAACTGGAGAGAAAAAAAAAAAAACAAGCAAATTAGACAATCATCCAGGGAAGCCAACATCTAACCAACAGAGGCCCAAAAAGACAAAGAAAGTAGAGAAGGTTGATGATATAAGGAAAATTCTAGCATTGCAGAATATGAATATATTTAGATTGAAAGTGTCCATGAAGTAGCCAAAACAATAAAAATAAAAAAGATGGTCAGCAATGCATATAACATTTCTGAAGTCAGGAGACATTCTAAAAACTTTCAGAGGAAAAACATCTCATATATAAGATCATACATATGCATACAAATAAACTTCTCAAAAGAATTACTAAATAGAAGCTAGGAAACAAACCAGTTCAATATTTGAGGGTAAAGTATTTCCGACCTGTAATTTTATATCATGCTATCTATTGGATTGGCAAAGTAGAAGATATTTTAAAGATTACAGCCCTGACTGGTGGCACAGTAGATAAGGCACCAGCCTGCGAACCCAAAGGTCGCTGGTTTGATTCCCAGCCAGGGTACACATAACCAGGTTGCAAGCCAGGCCTCCAGCCAGGTCTGTAGCTAGAGGCAGGTGAAAGGCAACCATACAATGTCTTTTTCCCTCTCTGCCTCTCTCCCTTCCCCTCGCTCTGAAAATAATAAAATCTTTAAAAATAGAAAAAAAGATTAAAATAAGCCCTGGCTGGTGGCACAGTGGATAAGGCACCAGCCTGTGAACCCAAAGGTCGCTGGTTTGATTCTCAGCCAGGGCAACATAACCAGGTTGCAAGCCAGGTCTCCAGCCAAGTCCATGGCTGACGGGAGGTTAAAGGCAACCATACATTGATGTTTCTCTCCCTCTCTGCCTCTCTCCCTTCCCCTCTCTCTGTAAGTAATAAAAATCTTTTTTAAAAAAAGTCTAAGTAAGGCCCTGGCTGGTAGCACAGTGGTTAAGGCGCCGGCCTGTGAACCCAAAGGTCGCAGGTTCGATTCCCCAGCCAGGGCACATAACAAGGTTGCAAACCAGGTCTCCAATCAGGTCTGTGGCTGGAGGCAGGTGAAAAGCAACCATACATTGATGTCTCTCTCCCTCTCTGCCTCTCTCCCTTCCCTTCTTTCTAAAAATAATGAAATAAAATCTTTTTAAAAAAACCTAAGTAATTGTAATAATATCAATCATGAAAACATCTCAAAGAACTGATATAAATTTGATTTTCAACTTAAATATTATCTATTGACCTCCCAATGTGGAAGAAAGGGAGAGACAAAGCCTCCTATTTCCCAGTAATGTCTAAAGATGATATTTAAAAAACTGCCCTGGCTTGTGGCACAGTATATAAGGCACCTGCCTGTGAACCCAGGGGTTGCTGGTTCAATTCCCCAGCCAGGGCACATGGCCAGGTTGCAAGCCGTGTCTCCAGCCAGATCAGTAGCTGGAGACAGGTGAAAGGCAACCACACATTGATGTCTCTCTCCCTCTCTCCAAAAATAATAAATAAAATCTTTAAAAATATATAAAAAATAAAATAAAAATTTTAAAACTAAAACAAAGTTGAACATATCAATTATAAAACACCTGTAGAAAACAGTATGAGATGGAGAGGAGTGAGACATAAACTGCTATTCTCATGTTCTAAGTCTTTCAGAACTAATATTTTGTATTATTTTCATGTATTAGCATGAGAAATAGTAAAGCTTAAAAAATTCAGTATGTGAGCAAGAAACAGAAAAGTAAACTGGAAAAACGAGTAGGTAGAATTTTACAGCTACAAGGGATCTCTTATTTTACAGATGAAAAAAATGGTTTCAAATCATTTGTCTTGTCCAATTTTTCACATCCCTTCAGTAACAGAACTAGTAGAACTATATACTGTCGCACAATTGTTATACAGAGCAATTGTATACCAAATAAAAGGATGAACAAAGACTCAGAGGTGGTGGCAAGCATAGGTTGTGTTCCCCAAATACAACATGACTTTATTTAATATCCTTTTAAATATCTATTGCACTGAAATCCTAGTCAGCTGACCATTCTCCCACAGCAAACTACTCCAATCCTATAAACCTCTACCTACAGTGGTTCTCAAATAAAGGGATAAAACAAGATAGCCCCACTGTGAGAGATTCTGATTCAGGTGTCGAGAAGAATTTTCATTTCTACCAAGTTTTCATGTGTTGTTGATGTTGCTGGTCCAGGACCACACTTAGAAAACCAGTGCCTTAGAACAATGTTTCACAAGTTACTATTAAAGTGTTCTTAAAGGAGTTTCGAGGCCAACATTCCAGTTAACACTGCATACTATAGTCCTATCTTTGAGGTTCAGTGCCCATTAGCAATATCAAAAGATCTCAACAATACTAAACTTACTTGCTTAACATTACTTGACCTGGCCTTTCATATAGAAGAAAAGGATTTGAGAAATGCCAACTCAAAGTTAAGTAATCCATACCATTCAAATCACTAATGGTGTTTAATGCACTATAGCTGCTTTTCAATTGTTTTAAAATTTCAGAAATGTTGATCTAGAAAGTTTTCTGTGACCTATAAAGTTGCTGATATACTTAAGACATTGTGTATCAAGTGTGCAAGAAATGCTTAATTAAGTATTGACTAATGATAGCTGCCAAATAAAGCTGGTTCACTAAATATTTTTTGGTCAAAAAAGTAAGTAGGTAAGAACCTTAACAATTTCACCTAAATTCTACTGGAAATCAAAAAACAATTTCAACTGAAAGTCCCCAGAAAAACTTCCCACCAACACTGATGGGAGTTCTTCTCTTCAACATCTGAAAATAATGGGATGGGATGGGAAGGAAAAGATTGCCTTAGACTTTTTAGGGGCTGCACTCTAGGTACCAATTTAAATTTAAGATAAATTAAATTAAAATAACTTCCAACAATTATGTTATTTGACCTGTCAGGAAACCGATGTGCTTTAATTTTATTACTTTTTATATTGTAATTTAATTTGAAAATGTGATGTTACTTTAATTGCTAGAATTGCCTATTTCTTCGTACAATGATCAAATGGGGAAACCCCTTGTAGTACAACCTATGAATATGTTAATAACTCTAAGATAATTGTAACATATTCCTAATTTTATATTAAAATTATATAATTCTAATAACATTCCTTCATATTCCAACCCATTAGGTATATGTATGCTTGAAATTTTTAAGTATACATTAACTACAACATGAGGTATAGTTTTAAGTGTATACATGATGTGATGCTTTGGAGCTATTTTAGAGTCTGAGGGACTATATGGCACCATAAAAATATTATTGGCACCCTCTATGGGTCAGTTTCCTCATCTGCAAAATGAAGGAGATAGGCTGCATGTTCTCTAAGCTTTCTTTAAGGTCTAAAGAATTAGGCTTCTCTAAATCAATTGTTAGGAACAGATTTTACCCTCCCTTCAGTTTTGTGATCAAGATTAACCATAAAAATAGCTTTTAGGGGGATTAACCTATTATCCTGGCAAATTGTGAGGTTGATTACGTAGATTTTTTAGATGAAGATACTTTCAACTATGTATGGTGATGAATGTTAAGTAAACTTGTGGTTAATTATTTTGCAATAGATACATGTATCAAATCATTGTTGTACACCTTACACTTATACAATGTTATGTCAACAAATAAGTAAAACTGGAGAAATAAAGATACTTGGACAGAACTTGCCTAAAAAGGCAATTAGTATTAAGAAAATACTAAATCACTTGTTTCAATTATTTTTAGCATCAAATAACTGGAGGCCAATTGGCAAAAACAGCTTAACTCTACAGAATCGTTAAGGTCTTTTATTACTTAAAAGTATGATGGCAAAAAATATATATATATATATATTATATATATAAATATATATTATATATATATATAAAATATATATATAAATAAAATGGCCCTGGCTGGTGGCTCAGTGGATAAGGCGCTGGCCTGCGAACCCAAAGGTCGCTGGTTCAATTCCCCAGCTAGGGCACATAACCAGGTTGCAAGCCAAGTCTCTAGCCAAGTCCTTAGCTGGAAGCAGGTGAAAGGCAACCATACATTGATGTTTCTCCCCCCGTCCTCGCCTCTCTTCCTACTCCTCTCTCTAAAAATAATAAATCTTTAAAAAAAACATATGTATATATATAATGGTAACTATTTAAAATACATTTTAACAGCACCCCAAAATTAGAACCTGTCACTTCTTTCCATGGTCAACATTTAAATACCATTAGCAACGCAGAATTCATGAGGGAAGGAAGCACAATGGTTCTAAAACAATTTGACCACAGGACCCTACTCAACCTCAAGTTTTAGGAAGCAGACAATCAAGAAAAAGAATTTTACAGTGAACCTTGCTCAGACATGCAAAACTAAAGAAACATTACCAAGAGCCATTTGCTTTCATTTTCTTCTCTTCCCATTTTCCAACTGAAACATTCAAATATGAATTAGGAAAAAGAAAAATAGTACTTTGCTTTAAAATATATACCATATTGGCACAGAAAGATTGAGGGTTGTTTTTGGTTGCATTTTAAGATACTTGCAGTTTCTAATCGTTTGAGAGAAGGGAAAATAAAAGACCAGAATATTTTTTTTTATCTTGATGCATTCACTAAAAATATCCATTTAAATCTCTAAATAAATGCTGATTCTCAAACTATAACCCCAACTAGAGACTGAATATGAAATTAAATGTGAAATCCAATGAAGACTTTGCTTTCTATAACATTCAGGTCTATTTACGGTATTTTCAATTCTAAGGAAATCAGCCCTGGCTGGTGACTCAATGGATATGCACCAGCCTGCAAATCCAGGGGTCGCTCGTTTGATTCCCAGTAAGGGCACATAACCAGGTTGCAAGCCAGGTTGCAAGCCAGGTCTGTATATCTGGAGGCAGGTGAAAGGCAACCATACATTGATGTTTCTCTTCCTCTCTGCCTCTCTCTCTTCCCCTCTCTCTAAAAACAATTAAATATTTTTTAAAATAATAAAACTGAATTTTTAAAAAATTAAATAATGAATTCTATGGAGATCATCTCTAAGCATGTTCCTATTTCTTAAAACAAACACTAACCAAGAGAAAATGTACTATTTCAACATTTTTTATTTTCAAACATGCCACAAAATTGGTTTTGTCTTAAAAATCACCTATGAGTAGTTCATTTTACGAATCACAAATGGGAGAACGGAGATCCAGAATACTTAGGCTGAGGACTTAGGAATCTTTTTCACTCCTACATTTCGGGGGGGGGTACTATCCACAGACTTCACACTAGTAGTGGAGAAACAACCAACATACCCTGTACAAAAGAAGTGAACTGTAAAAAAACGATGAAATATATGGCCTCTCACAGACATCACTGCCAACAGTATCATTTCAGCATTTACTTTAGAAGCAGATTTGACAGTAAATGAGTAACTTAAATATGTATTGCCTTACCAAACATCGTAATGCAGTACACTATAATAATCACTATAAATGAAAAAAAAATCTCCATTTAGTTCCTTTTCTCTATTAGGAACAGTGCTACACAAGACACTAATACTGAGTTAATTAGTATAAACATATCAAGGTTAGTTTCAAGATATGTTCCTTGGTATGTTTTCAACTTCAGCAAAGTCTATAATGTGTTTTAAAACTGGAAATTACTAAACCTAAAATGTTTATTCACAGCAAGTTTATTTTTTAAAAGTCTAGTGGTTACCACCAGAATATTAAAGAACAATGACATGTTTATGAAGTTACTGAAGTTGGCCTCAGTCTAGGTTTTTCTTTTAACCTGGGGATTCAAGGTACCTGTAAATTACCTGAAATTCACATCAAAATGTGTATATGTGTGAGCAGGATGAGAAGTTTTAAATATTTTGAAGGGTTTTGTGGCTTGAAGAATCTAAGAGAGGACTGTAGCCATCAAAATAAAATGATAGGATACCAAACATTATAGGAAGAATGTGAACATTCATAATCAAGATTTAGAAATACCAAGATATAGAATTGTATAATGCACCTTAAAATATCTTTCAATATCAAAGTAAAGAAGTGTACGTGCTACATTTGTTTGAAACTAGCTAGACTGATTTGCCCACATTCTGCCTACAAAAACTGAGAATTAAAAAATACAAATGTAAAGCTTGTGCTAGAATATTCATATAAGAACTAACCATTGAACAAGAAATTAAATGGTTTGGTGATTATCCTAAACCTTTCTCCATGTAACCTTTCCACTGGAAAAATTACAGCTACTGCTTTTAACAACTAATTTTTAGCATCATTATGTTTTACTGAAAATCCCCAATAGGTACTATTATTTCAGACCCTTAAATACCATTAAGGTATTATATAAGCTCAACAATGAAGTTTTTAGGTGTCATTACTATAAGTCTTGAGATACTTTGAAGTCAAAAACAGTATGAAACAAATCAGTTTCTGAGAACCAATACCTAATACTAAACAAGATAAAGCACTACTATGTTATGAAAATACATTGATCACTTATGGAAAGCCTACTGTGTTTCAAGCAAAGAACTCAAGAATGAGTTCCTTAACTAAACCGTTTAAGTTCCTCTATAATCAGGAATCATGTCCTCTGATAACAAAAGTAGATTCTTAGGCACTTATGTTAAAAGACTAAATGAATTAATGAGCTTGACATACTTAGAAAGTCAAGTTGCAAGTACCTTGTGGCCAGTCATACAAAGGGTTCAAGATAAGAGTTAAATTAAAGCCTCTAAAACTAAATGGTGATACCATTAATAGAGATAAGGATCTTAGAAAAATGAAAAGGAGACATGATTTTAGTTTGGGGCACATTGTGCTTAAGGTGCTTAGACAACCAACAAGACATGAGCAGTAAGCAACTGGAAATACCACTCAGAAACTCAAATCAGAGTTGGGGAACAGATAAGAAGTCAATAGTAGAGGTTCTAGGATTGATGAAAATATCAAGAAAAATACATAAAAGAGAGGACCAAAATTGGAATCTAAAACACAATTAAAGAGAGAAAAAGACGCTGGACTGTGAACCCAAAGGTCGCAGGTTCGATTCCCCAGCCAGGGCACATAACCAGGTCTCCAAACAGGTATGTGGCTAGAGGAAGGTGAAAAGCAACCATACGTTGATGTCTCTCTCCCTCTCTGCCTCTCTCCCTTCCCCTCTTTCTAAAAATAATGAAATAAAATCTTTAAAAAAAAGAGAGAGAAAGAGCTGGTAAATAACTTGCCACCAGGTAAATGAACTAGGAGTTTCTTCACGTGGATTCTTTTGAGTAGAAATCAGTATGCCTTTAAACAGAAATGTAAAAACTGAAATAGGATTCCCCAGCCAGGGCACATAACCAGGTTGCAAACCAGGTCTCCTCCAGTCAGGTCTGTGGCTGGAGGCAGGTGAAACGCAACCATACACTGAAAAAAAAAAAAAAACTGAAATAGGTTACATACCTGCAGCTACCGTACAATTTAAATTTCTTGGAACAATCCAGATTTCAAACATTCTGTCCCCCTGTTCCCATAAATGATGGAAATACACTGGAATTCAGTGTTTCAATTACAATTTCCAGACCATCTTTTGGTCACTGAAGTAGCTTAACTCCTTCCTCACATTACACTCATCTCAGTTTACTCATGTGCAAAATAGGACAGTAACAGTACAAATTTCATAGGATTATAATGACATGTGTTCACACTTAGAAAAGTGCTTTGAGGCCCTGGCTGGTAGCACAGTGGATAAGGCGCTGGCCTGCGAACCCAAAGGTCGCAGGTTCGATTCCCCAGCCAGGGCACATAACCAGGTTGCAAACCAGGTCTCCAGTCAGGTCTGTGGCTGGAGGCAGGTGAAACACAACCATACATTGATGCCTCTCTCCCTTCCCCTCTTTCTAAAAATAATGAAATAAAATAAAATAAAAAGTGCTTTGAATAGTACCTGATGCATACTAAGCATGCAACCAGTGTTAACTGTTGCTGTTTTCATTCCCCACTCCCCATAAAAATGTGTACTAATTGTACAGCGGAAAATTGATTAGCACATACCTATGAACCGCCCATTTCAAATCTTTCCCAAAAATCAATTTCACATAATCTTGCCATGCATCTCATTTCTCAGACTACATTCTCATTTTTGTGGTCTCTCAAAATACTAAACTTTCTTGTTTCCTTATTTCTGGAAATCTAAATACCTCTAATAACAGAAACATCAAACTGAGCACTGGCTGGTGGCACTGTGGATAAGGTGACGGACTGTGAACCCAAAGGTTGCTGGTTGGATTCCCAGCCAGGTCTCCAGCCAGGGGTCTGTAGGTGAAGGCAGGTGAAAGACTACCATACATTGATGTCTCTCTTCTCTGCCTTTCTCCCTATCCCTCTGTCTAAAAATAATAAATTTTTTAAATCTTAAAAAAAAAAGAAAAAAGAAAACTCAAACTGCATTCTACTTACTGATTTTAAGTACCTGGAGCCCTGTCATGTAATAAAACCAAATTTTACTTATTTGAACAAATATTTTTAATATAATTTTCATTACAATTTTTTCATAAGGACCATAAGATGTTAACTTGGCAATTAATTTATCTTAGCCTCTTTCATCACCTATGAGTTTCACTAGGTATTTTTAAAATACTGTTCCAACTCCAAAAACCTATAATTCTTTGTATTAAAGTCTTCATTCAATCTACTATCGATTCTACTCTTTGCATTTTGCTGGATTCCAAAAACTTAGGAATCACAGGATTCTAAGTCTGAATTAAGGTTGACATAAACCAAAGGAAAACTCAATTTATCGTGAAATTCCTACTAAAATAAACTAAACTTCTGAAAATGAACAAAACATCCCTTCGAAGGGGTTAAAATAATTATTAGGTAAACCAATATAAACAAACAAAAAGCTTACAATATATCATATGGTATGGTAGAAAGAGCACAGAACCTGGAGTTAAGGAGGTGCTTCTAGGCAGTGGCAACGCAGGCCAAAGGCTGTTTATTTCAGACAAGTCCTAACCTCTGGCCTTCTTCCTTGTCTGAGAAATGATAGATAGGATTGGACTAGATGATCTTGAGAATTCCTTCCAAATCAAAAGGATTCCAAGATATTCTTTGAGTTTTAAGCCCATTTCATAAAGATATGGTCAAAAGATATCACTACACATAAATGATACCACTAGCTTAAGCCTCTGCTAAAATGAAGTAATGGAATCTGGGTTTTGTATTCTAGTGAGAAAGCATAGGACTTGGGGTTCTACACTGCTTTTTGGTTGTCTAAGTTTGAGTTGACACTTTCATTTGTTTCTTGGTTAGTTTCTATGGTTAGTTTCTTGACATAAAATAACTAAAGACTGAGTGATCAAGAAAAGTTTTAAGCTAGCCTTCAAACACATTTCAGATAGCCCAAAAAACTCAAATTCTAAGGATTTAAACAGGGCCTTTCCTATAAACTTAATATTAACATTAATACACAATTATGATTATGGTGCTGTGAATGCTCAACTATATAAATTACTCACTTTTTATTCTCAGCAAAATTTTAATCCAAGCTGGTTTCCTCCTGCTACCCAGAGTACTTCTCAGCCAATACCTTCTACCATTAGTAAAAATTTACTTTATTAGCCTAAGCAAAACACAATTAGGAAAACCAACCTGTAGAAACATTATACAACATATCCCAAGTAAAATGTTTAGAATATTCAACATTTGGGAGTAATGTAATTAAAAGTAGGCCTTAATAGTGAATGCTTAATTTTTTATGTTTAAACTTTCTACCAGAAAGCTATGAACACTTAAGGATAATCAAGTTTATTTTATAGGTCAGCAAAATTTCATAAACTAGAGTGGGGCAAAAGTAGGTTTACAGTTGTTCTTATGAAAAATACAATAAACTGAATTACTCATAACTGTGAAAACTACCTTTGCCCCACCCCATGTCTACCTTGAGTTACACCAACTGTAAAACCATATATTCAGTCCATTACACACCATTTATTCATTTATGAAACTAATTTTTAAGCACATAAAATATAAATCCCTCTTACAGTAAATGTTTCCAATACCATTGTAAGACTTCTTTAAAAAAAAAAAACAAAAAAAAAAAAAACATCAAATCCTATCGGTTTATGTCCTCTTGATTTACTCTTCTGGGAAAACTAAAGTCTTAACATTCACAGCAAGATTATTTTGTCATTTATATTTTAGAACAAAAGTAAATATAGTCATGCCATTCTAATCTTCAGGACACTTTCTCCAGCCCTAGCTGGTATGGCTCACTGGATTGGCACCAGCCTGTAAACCCAATGGTCACTGGTTCAATTCCCAGTCCAGGCACATAACCAGCTTGCAAGCCAGGTCTCCAGCCAGGTCCATAGCTGGAGGCAGGCAAAAGGCAACCATACATTGATTTTTCTCTCCCTTTCTTCCTCCCTTCCTGCCCTTCTCTCTAAAAATAATAAAACCTTTTAAAAAAAAAGTTTCTCCAAGTACAGTGGAGGTCATCTTTTTAGGTAATTATTGAGCTTTTTATTCCACAGACGTAATACATCATTTTTAATTATTTTTTAATTTGGTTCCTTGTATTTTGAAGCTCAAGATGCTGACTCAAAAAAATTTTATAAGTTTGTTACTTTCATTTCTTACTCTAAGAAAAATCTAGGCTGTTTTTGTAAAAACCATCAGGTTAAAAAAAAACAACAACAACAAGAAAAATCTACCTACATTTGAGATTCTTCTCCAAGTCTTCAAATTTATTATTTTCATAATTCCAGTTCTATCTGGGATTCTAGAATAAAACTTGTCAATGCTCACTACATATTTCTAAAAGTAAAATATGAAGATTTGGGGAAAATCTAATAAACTTACTGAACTGTAATTAATATTTGAATCCAAATGCTTAGTCACAACATAACATTTTCTAACATCCTATAGTTAATTGTAGGAAGGTTATTAATTTGTTATTCTGCAATATATATATATATATATATATGCATTTAATTTGCTTTATCCACTTTCCAAAGGTTGGATTTGGAGGGGGGGTGTTTTCTAAAGTATTGAGAATTTAAAAAAAATAAAGTATTGAGAGTTTAGTGTTTATTTTTGTAATCCAACAACTTTATCCAAAAATGCAGAAAATTTTTCTGGCTGTCCAGGAGGGAAACATTTCAGTGTTGATAAGTCCATTGACTGTAACAGCCCAGGAAGCGTGCTAAAACAAAAGAAGAAAAATATTAGGTAGCATGGAAGATAGTTCCAGAATTCATCTGCTGCCCATTTGATGACTGAATCTAACTGCCAAGAATACTGTGAAGCTTCTCAAACTATACATCTGAATTTTAATATTTTAATATACATATACATACTAAAATTAAAGCAATACAAAGAGCACTACACATCAGTATCAATTCAAGATACTTTGACCCTGATTGGTGTGGCTCAGAGGATTGGCACCAGCCTGCAAACCCAAGGTCACTGGTTCAGTTCCCAGTCAGGGAACATAACCACGTCCTTGGCTGGAGGCAGGTGAAAGGCAACCATATATTTATGTTTCTCTCCCTTTCTTCCTTCCTCCCTGCCCTTCTCTCTAAAAATAATAAAATCCTTAACAGAAAAAAAAAAAGATACTTTAGCCCTGGCTGGTGTAGCTCTGGATTGAGTGCCCTCCTGCAAACCAAAAAGTCGCAGGTTCAATTCCCAGTCAGGGAACATACCTGGGTTGTAAGACAAGGCCCCCGATGGGGGCATGCCAAGAGGTAACCAATCAATGTATCTCTTGCACACCGGTGTTTCCCTCCTTCTCTTTCTCCCTCCCTTCCCTTCTCTCTAAAAATAAGTAAAACCTTTAAAAATATATATATTATATCAACTGAAATACTACAGAAATGTCATTTCATGAAAGATGTGGTTATATTGGCTTTGGAATACTTCTCAGGACTGGGCAAATAGAAATTGAAGCAAAATGGATTAATGAAAACAGAATAAATGAAACCAAAAGTAAAAACTGCTAAACAAAAACAGTTAGGCAGGGGAGACTGCTAAATCATGCATGAAGACTGCGAAATAACTTCTTTTGCCAGTAAGTTATCATAAAATTGATACCAATGTACAATTGCCATGCATGTTGGAAATCAGGTTCCAAATCACAACATAAAACTATTAATTCAGAAATGTAATTAAACCAGCCACTTAAATTAGAACAGGCATACAACCACCCAACCAACATTTGGAGCAATCAAATAAATGATTTACAAAAGATGCAAACACAACCAATTAATTATTGATTCTTATGTCATTCATGTGACTGTCTTGAAATTAGTATAGACTTCTAAAACTTTAATAAATTAATAAGTTAGACTTCCGTTTCAGCCTGAATCAAGAGACAGAATGTGTTTATGAGATCAATATTTTTGAATGTACTGACATAAATCAAATATGATTTAACATTTTAAATGAAAATACTTGCCCTGGCTGGTGGCACAGTGGATAAGGCGCTGGCCTGCGAACCCAAAGGTCACTGGTTTGATTCCCAGCCAGGGCACATAATCAGGTTGCAAGCCAGGTCTCCAGCCAGGTCCCCAGCAGGAGGCAGGTTTTTACCATACATTGATATGTCTCTCCCTCTCTGCCTCTCTTCCTCTCTCAAAAAAAATAATAAATAAAATTAAGAAAAAAAAATACTCATCAAAAGTATCTGGACAGCCCTGGCTGGTAGCACAGTGGATAAGGTGCCAGCCTGCGAACCCAAAGGTAGCAGGTTCGATTCCCCAGCCAGGGAACATAACAAGGTTGCAAACTAGGTCTCCAGTCAGGTCTGTGGCTATAGGCAGGTGAAAAGCAACCATACACTGATATCTCTCTCCCTCTGCCTCTCTCCCTTCCCCTTTCTAAAAAAATAATGAAATAAAATATTTTTTAAAAATTAAAAAAAAAAAAAAAGTATCTGGAAAGCCTGGCTGGTGTGGCTCAGTGGATTGAGTGCTGGCCTGCAAACCAAAGGGCTGCGGGTTTGATTCTGAGTCAGGATACATGCCTGGGTTGCAGGACAGGTCCCCAGTTGGGGGCATGCGAGAGTAAACCACACATTAATGTTTCTCTCCTGGCCTTCCCCTCTAAAAATAAATAAAATCTTTAAAAGAAGTGTCTAGAAAACTTTACTTCCATAAAACAGGAAGACTAGAGAGTTTATTTCTCTTTAAAAATGATGGTGCCCTGGCTGGTGGGTCAGTGAATAGGCACCAGCCTGCGAATCCAAAGATCACTGGTTTGATTCTCAGCCAGGGAGGGCACATAACCAGGTTCCAAGCCAAGTGTCCAGCCAGGTCCGTAGCTGGAGGCAGATAAGAGGCAACCATATATTGATGTTTCTCTCCTTTTCTTCCTCTCTCCCTGCCCTTTTCTCTAAAAATAATAAAATATTTTTAAAAAATAAAATAAAAATGATGGCAATCCCTAACAATCTAAACTACCCATTATCTGAGGCCCACATAATTTTGATTATCTAGATTATCTGTGATTTACAATAATTTTAAGAATGGCTTCTATATTACATAGCTACCTTGGCATTCCCTCTCCATCATTACAGGAACTAGGACACTAACAATTGCTCCTGAAACAATCAATGACTCTGTCTCCTCTCAATGTGAGCAGAAATCTTTGTTTTGTTCACTGATGGATGATCAGTATCTAGAATAATGCCTGGCACACACTAGTTGCTTAGTAATTATTTAATACATGAATAAGTTTACTGAGTGCCTAGAAGACAAACACAGCAAAATTCAAGAAAGCATGTTCTAACCTGTTTCTTCTAATGTTTATTTTCAAAATTAATTTCAATTTATTGTAACAAATATACAGGGTAGGCAAAAGTAGGTTTACAGTCTTAAGTATGTAGAACAGTTTATTCTTGTATTCTGTACTTATATTACAACCGTAAACCAACTTTTGCCTACACCTGTATGTATTTTGCAATACTTCTATGAGGTCTTTCCTTTTTAAAACATCAAGTTAGTATAGCTTTTAAAGTCAAACAATTGGAAATTACTGACCTGACTTCTTGGCAAGCTTCTAATGTCTCAAGAAGATATAATAGAAAACAAAGCAGCAATTTTCTTCATCCTTCTATTGTGATGTCGATCAGTTCCTGTTGAATTCTAATATACTTCTAGAAAATAATACTCCTTACCATAAAGTAACTTCCCTGCTTAAAACACTCCAATGACTTATCACTAAACAGAATAAAATCAGAACTCACATGAGCTATCCTGGCCCTTAAACTACATTCTTTCTTGTTCACTATACTTCTACCACACTCACCTTCCCTCTGTTCCTCAAACACACCAACTCAAAGCTCATTCCTAACTTAAGGCCTTTGCAACTGCTACTGTTCCTCTGACTCTAGACCTTCACATGACTGGCTCTTCCTTGTTCAGGTCTCAGATCCAACATCATATACCATCATGCCTCCCTTGACCAGTTTATCTAATCAGTCTTCACTCAAGCTATCACACCACCACGCCTTATTTTCTTCACAGCACATTTCACCTTGTGAAATCATATTATTTATTTAACTGTTTAGTATCTCTCACCACTAGAACATAAGCACCACGGGATTTTATCTCATGTCTACCACTGTGTATCCAACAGCACCAAAAACAATGCCGGCCATGTATTAGGTATAACTGAATTACTGAATGAGCAAATTTAGATTCCACTGGATTTACTGAAAGCAAAACTTGAATTAAAAATAAGAAAATAGCCCTGGTTGGTGTGGCTCAGTGAATTGAATGCCAGCCTGGGAACCCAAAGATCGCCAGGTTTGATTCCCAGTTAGGGCACATGCCTGGGTTGCTGGCCAGGTCCCCAGATGACGGCATAGAGAAGCAACCAACATTTCTCTCACTCTCTCCCCTCCTTCCCCGTCTGAAAATAAAAATCTTAAAACAGTAAGCAAATGTCTTCCTTGATTAATGAAGATCTAAATAATGAACTCAAAAATTTTATTCTTGGAGATTTGAGCACCCAGATTAACATATATAACATGCACACACGCTCAACATATTTACATGCAACGATACAGACATAGATCATGATCAAAATGGAAAAGACAAATGAGAGGGTCTGATAGGTTTGAAAAAAAAAAAAAATCAAAGAATGGCTGTAAAGAGGCCTAAAAAACAGATGGGGTAGGAAGCTGGGTAAGAATAATTAGGGAGGGCTTAAGGAAGGAGGTCAAATAATCAGCCTCTAGTATACCTGCAGGTACAGTAGAAGAGATGCCCGTCTTTGTGAAGCTGCTTTGCCAATTCCAGCTGATGATTGTTCATCAACTTTTCGTTTATAACTACTATAAGAGGCTTTCTTTTTTCCAGAGCCTCCAAACAGCTTCCTGCACCTAGAAAAATATATCAAATTTGTTAATACAGTTAGTGTTCCATCAAGTTTCCTGCTAGAACTCAAGATGAAAAACTTTAGTTGGCAGAACGACATTCAAAAGTATAGTTATCAAGCCCTGGCTGGTAGCTCAGTAGATAGGTGCCAGCCTTCAAACCCAAAGGTTACTCCCTCCCTGCCCTTCTCTCTAAAAATAATTAATAAAAATCTTTTAAAAACTGCCCTGGCTGGTGTGGCTCAGTGGATTTGTGCTGGCCTGCAAACCCAAAGGTCACTGGTTTGATTCCCCAGTCAGGGCACATAACCAAGTTGCAAGCCAGGTCTCCAGCCAGGTCCATAGCTGGAGGCAGGTGAAAGGTAGCCCTACATTGATGATTCTTCTCTCCCTTTCTTCCTCCCTCCCTGCCCTTCTCTGAAATAATGAAAAAAAAAATTTAATCAAAAAAGTATAGCCCTGGCTGGTAGCACAGTGGTTACGGTGCCGGCCTGCGAACCCAAAGGTCACAGGTTCGATTCCCCAGCCAGGGCACATAACCAGGCTGCAAACCAGGTCTCCAGTCAGGTCTGTGGCTGGAGACAGGTGAAAAGCAACCATACATTCATGTCTCTTTCCCTCTCTGCCTCTCTCCCTTCCCCTCTTTCTAAAAATAATGAAATAAAATCTTTAAAAAAAAAAAGTATAATTATCAGTTACACTCTGGTATATTACAGACCTAACTTGAAAAAATACATTTTTTAACACTGCCGACAACATTATGATCTACATTCAGTGCTCTGCCACTTGCCCTCTAGAAGGATGCCCTGGGTATAGGTCTCAAATCCAAGTAAGATTCAGATTCAACATGCTGTCTGTACCTGATACTGTACTGCACAGCTATTCAAAAAGTAGAAAAAGCACCCTGGCTGGTGGCACAGTGAATAAGGTGCTGACCTGCGAACCCAAATGTCGCTGCCTCGATTCCCAGCACATAACCAGGTTGCAAGCTAGGTCTCCAGCCAGGTCCGTAGCTGGAGGCAGGTGAAAGGCAACCATACACTAATATTTCTCTCCCTCTCTGCCTCCCTCCCTTCCCCTTTCTCTGAAAATAATAAAATCTCTAAAGAAAATAGAAAAAGCAAGCCTTCAATAACAGCAGGCACCAATAAAGAAAAGCTCTCTCCTGGCTGATGTGGCTCAGTGGATTGAGCCAGGCCTGCAAACCAAAGGATCGCTGGTTCAGTTCCCAGTCAGGGCACATGCTTGGGCTGTGGGCCAAGTCCCCAGTTGGGGGTACACAAGAGGCAACCACACACTGATGTTTCTCTCACTCCCTTCCCCTCTCTAAAAAATAAAACTTTTTTAAAAAAGGAAAAAAGCTCTTACCATTCCTAATGAGTCTGCATGTATACCATCCACAAAATAGTTATGGGTAAATCCCCACAAATGTGCATATGTACAATGTTTGGGTCAATTAAAACTTTAAAATCTAAAATCATTCAATATTTTAGCCCTGGCTGATAACACAGTGGATGGGGCGCCGGCCTACAAGCCCGTAGATTGCTGGTTCGATTCCAAGCCAGGGCACGTGGCCAGGTGGTGAGCCGGGTGTCCTGGCAGGTCCGTGGCTAGGGGCAAGTGGGGGGGTCAGTCATGCATTGGTGTCTTTCTCTCTCTCTCTGCCTCTCTCCCTTCCCCTCCCTCTAAAAACACTAAAAGTGAAATCTTTAAAAATATATAAATAATGAAATAATAAAATCATTCAATATTTTATATGGGAGGAGATGGAAAGTGAGTAGACAAATCCTTTTTGGGTAAATAACGCTAGGGGAGTAGTCAAAACACACGCCAGCACCACACTTATCTGTCTACTGCTTACTGTAAGTTACTTAACACGTGTCTCAGTGTCTACATCTGTAAAATGGACGTACTAACAGTTCACAGGATTGTTTGGGAGGAGATTCAACCAGTTATACACAAAACTCATATACCAATACCACAAGGTGTTAGCTATTATCCATTTCTAAACACCCATTTGTTAGTAATGTCTATTTCTAATTACTTTTCTCTCTCCAATAAAAGGTTTTGTAAGAACCATAGAACTTTTTTCTCCCTTTTATCCAGCAGTCAAAATTGCAATGCTCCCCTAAAAGCAGGTTTTCTGGAGATCCTGGAATTCTAACTAGATCAGGATAGTTCTCTGAAGAACAGGTAAGGAAGTTGTTACAGGATATAAAACATCCTTCAAAGTCAATTTCTCCATGACTAATTCAACCAATTAGATGTTTTAACATTACTGCAGATCTAAGCCCAAATACTTAACTTCAACTGACAACTGTTTGCACACACCATTGGGTAAACTTTTGCCCCAGTGTTTCAAGTCGGACTGTGATGACTCATTTCCCCTCCCTTCGACCACCCAGAAATAGTAAATTTTGTCCAATAAGACTCAATTCTTACGATTATTACATTCCAAAAGGGCTATAATTAATTACTCAAGTGATTTTATTTTACCTCCTAAAACTAGAAGTTTCGATTCTTATTTACCTTCTTTAAAAAAATCAAATCTTAAGATTCTAAGGCACTTTACCTGCGTGACTAATAATTAGATCTGCTTTCTCAAGGTCTTCTTTCAACGAATCTTTGTACCTGTAGACATCCAGAGTAAATGACTCGGTACTGAATGGTTCAGGTACCACCTTCCCTCTACCTATTTGTAAGACGAGTCGGTTGTAACCAAGGCTCTTGATGATCTGAAACGGGACATAAAAAAAAGAAAGAAAAACGCGGACCTTTTAAACACGTTACTTTAAAAACGGAGTAACAATAACAAACCATTAAGTCGTATTCAGAGGAACAGCGGCTGCCAAACAGTCTAAATGCAGCCGATAGTTTTTTAAAATGACCTACTTTCTCTTTTCCCCTGTCCCAGGCCCTGATAAGATACCTTACTAGCCCTAAGGAATTTAAGCGACCCACCCTACAGAGCCGGGAAAAACTGGCCCCGCAAGAAATCTGAGACCAGGCCAAGATTCTCGAAAAGGCGCCGAAAAGTCAGGGGGAGACCAACCAAGAGTTCCGTCCCGCCTCACAGACCTGGCTGGGCGAGCAAGCCCCGGGGAAACGCCACGCTACCTCAGACCGACGACCTGCAGCGAGGGCGCCAGAGAAGGTACAGCGCACGGTCTGCTCGAGAACGGCGGAGGAAGAGCGGCGAGCCGCAATGGACGAACTGGGTCCGGCTGGCCGGGGTCGGAACCGGGCCCAGCAGTCTGCTCAGGCGCCCAGGTGCCCAACACCGCGCGCACGAGCCGCAGCGCGCGCTAGAAGAGGGCGAGAGGCGGGCCTAGGCCCTAGAGGCGGAGCCGCTGGGAGGAGCTAAACCTAAGAAAGGCGAGACCGAGGCGGAGAATTCGACGGGAACAGCTGGAGGGGCGGGAGGAGGGTGGAGCCAAAGGAAAGACCGGTGAGGAGCAACCCGGGAAGACGGGGCGGAGGGGAGAGCCGGCAGAGGGGGAAGACCCTAAGGCGCGGGAAAGCAGGAGGAGGGCCCGATCGGGCGTCGGAAGGGGCCAGCAAGCGGATGGGGGCACCTGAGGCAGTTCTGCGGGGCTTTTCTTAGCGCGGGGGTGGGGCCCGGTTATTGAGGATGGCGGCGACGAGTGGCGAGCCTACCGCGGCGAGCCCGCGTGCCACCCTCCAGCCTCCCCCACTCACTTGCAGACAGTCGTGTGCCGAGACACACTTGATTAGGTCGTCAAAGCTGGTGGTCCCAACTGTAACAAACACACACTTCATCGCGAGGGTTCCCAGGCCAGAGTCGCAAGGGCCGGACATGACGTATGAAGCCACGTGAGCGGCCGTGGCGCGTTCGGTGGGGGAGGCGGAAACTGCCTGTGGCCACCCTGGGGCGGCGGGAACCAAGTTGTGCAGCCTGGTTAGTGGGTGGGGCCGTCGACTACTTAACGACCTTTGTGGCAGGCGCTGTTGGAAGTCCTTTGCGTGTGAAAGGAGCTAATGGGACCCTCGCATTAAGAGGGCGGGGTATTGACAGGTTTTTGGTTGTTTTTTTTTGTTTTGTTTTGTTTTCCCAAAAGTGGCAGTTTAAAAAATAATAAAACCTGGCTCCTTATTCTAAGAATCGTGCTTGAGTCCTTCCTTGGATACCACGAATCTGATTAAAGATACAGAAGTTGGGGGTTCTTTATTAGATATCATGTTTTGCCAAAGCATGTACATATGAGCGATGGCTTTAGAAAAGGGCCTTTCTATAATCATGGATTAGCATGAGCTCTTCCAACTGGTTCTCAAGAAGCCAGAGTTCCCTGGGGTCTCAGACGCTGCAGAAAGACAATTACCTCTATTAGCATTATGTGTAAAATAGAGGCGTTAAGGCCTGAAATTTACATGTATAATGAATCGAACCACTTAAAATGAAATCAGTTTAAATTATAATGAAATGTAAACTTATATATTAGCATGAATATGTACCACAGATATATTCAATTAGACAGTCAAGTACAGGAGAAGTGACTTCTCAAGACTCCTTTCTACCCACCACTATTCAAATCTTTGCCAGTTTTATCTGGTTCTACTGTTTTCTGTGTTTCTTATTTAAGATACCACTTTACCTCATGTTTATACTTTGCCCTGCACGGTTATATACAGCAGGGAAGCTCTGAGAAGAAATTATTTTAAAGCGGAAAAGGATTGGAGTAGAATTAGGCATAGATCATAGGCTGAAAAAAACGTCTTTACCTTTTAACCCTTGTACTTGGGGTAGTTGTCTTTCTGAGGAGTGACCTGCCAGCTGTCCCTCTCTTGGTACCGAATTTCACAAATTAATGATAGTTAAACTACAGTTTCATAATAATAGCAAATGTAGAAAGATCGTTGTTGAACAATAAGACGTAAACATAATCATTTTCTACCCAATAAGAGTAATGAACTTTTTGTTAAAATATAAAGATAAAAGTATTCCAAAATACCCTGTAATTCAGAAAGACCTTTACCTCTTGTGTGTGTCTGAAATCTTTTCCTATGTCTGGAAGATGTTTAATTAAAGGAGCATGGTTCTGATTAGCTCACAGAGAGAATAAGCGCATATATAAATTAAATGTTCTTAAATTCCCCCAAAAAAGACAACTGAACTTCTATACTCTAAGTGCTAGATTTTAATAAAACATCTTGCAGAAACTGATCCAGAACCATTTTAAGAATCCAAGATGATGTAATTAATGTAAAATTTGGGCAATTAAATATTTTATCTGTTTATTAATGTTAAGTTTAATACAAGTATGCGTCTTATTTACTTGGCTGTGTTTTCCCTAAACTTATACAGGCTTATTGATCAAATAAGGTAATATTACTTCTAAAAATGGTTACACTTATTAAAAAGGTAAAATTGTGTGGATGAAAAAGGGGCCACATACTAAACCTGACAATCTCAGGAGAGGCCTGCATGGTGGGCCTTACAAATTCAGAGTAAAAGTAACCCCAAAGTATGGTCTGAAATTAAAAACTTTCTAAGAGCAAATCATGGTGGTTAGTCTTGTCCTAGGCCAGAATCTTCCTTGACAAAAGTCCATCTTTACCTTAACTGAGTCTATTGTCTTTTTGAAAGTAAGATAACACATCTTTGGAATTTCAGAGTAATCGTTTTCCAGATCTCTAATCACACAATATCTCTACATGCACCACACTAGAGCTCAAGACCACAGTCCGTCCTTGTTATCTTGTTCTCTGAATACCATTTGTGTATTCTAAATGTTCATTGTTAACTATTCTAAAATCACCAAGGTAAAATATCTGTCTCTCCAGTTTACTGTTTTTCCAATCTCATAGATTTTGCAGATTTGATGTCTCCTGACTCCCTAATCTACCGCCAATGAATTTCATGCAACCTCCCTTTACATCTCCTCCTTCTATGGTAATGTATAAAAAATAAGCTTACATAAAAAAATTTTAATTTTTTAAAATAATTTAAAAAATTAAAAAATAAGCTTCCAAACTGCTATTCTCCCAAGTATTTTCTGAACCCATTTCGATTTTGCTTCCCAGCAATTATCATCAGTTTGGCTCAAATAAATCCATAAAACTTCTTTACAGGTTTGGACCTTCCTTGCCGACATTTGTTTTCAACTACATTGAATCAGTATTCTGACAAACTATTTCAACAGCTTGAAGATGATTTCCAAGATCTTTAAGCAACTTAAAATCATGGAATGACAGGAAATTTAGTTAATGAGTGTGTATAATAGTTGCACAGCTAGAAACATTTTAAGTAAAGTAGAATATTGAGACCTTGGTTTAAACTAAACATAAGTTTAAGTTTACATACACTTGCTTCTTACTTGAAATGCTGCAGAAAAGCATATCTTAAAGTTGTATAAGGATTGTGTTTATTTTTTCCACTTTAGAAGATTATAAAAGGATTTGTGTACCTGTAGGAAGTTTTGTCATGTCTTAAATTCTGCTAGCCTGTTAAAATGCTTGTATATGCCAGACAGTTCTCATTCAACCATCCTGCACCTTTTTCTTTAAATTAGAAGTTAGTCAGTTGGTTCAAAGTTTTAATTAGTATAGCTAGTTTAGATTTTAGTTATTTATTTATCCTCACCCAAGGATATATTTATTAACTTTAGAGAGAGAGGAAGGGGGGGGTGGTATGGATGTCAGAGAGAAACATCATTCAGTTGCCTCTCATATGCACCCCCACAACGGGGATTGAATCCACAACCTCGGTATGAGTCCTGACTGGTAGTCAAACCCACAACCTTCTGGTATATAAAATAACACTCCAACTAGGCAATCCAGCCAGGTTTGAGATTCTTTATGGAGTAATAATAACAGTGACAGAGAATTATAACAGTATATGTGCTTTTGTTTTTCAAGCAAATATAATTGTGGGGTTTTTTCCTAAAGCAGCTTTTTGGTTTCCAGACTACTTTATACTCCTAAAAATTATTAAAAACCTCAAAGAGCTTTTGTGTATGTATGACAATATGAATTATAACTATTGGTATTCACCATGTTAGAAATTAAAAACAAGAAAATTTTTAAATATTGATTAATTGGAAAGTAGCAATGATTGCATATTAACATAAATAACCTATTTTTGTAACAAATTTTAAAACAAAAATTTTCATAAACAGATTATTTCACATTTTTGCAAATCTCTTACTATGTGGACTAAGGGAAGAAAGCTGGATCCTTATATCTTCTTACTCAATCCATTGCATTATCACACATCACATAGCATCTGGAAAGCTTAACTGTACATATACTCAGGAGAAGATGAGAGTCAAAAGACAGGTAATATCTTAGAATTATTACGAAAATCATTTTGACCTCACCAATCATCTAAAATAATGAGACACTATAAAAAGGACAAAACTTAAGAGAGTGAATTTTATTTGCCTTTTGTAACATCTGAATCTGAAAAGAAGCTATGAAATACAGGCATAGGCAAAATGTTTATAGTTGTAAATACAGAAAACATTCTTGCATTATTATTTATTAACTATTGTATTACTTGTGTAATTGCATACCTACATTTGCCCACCCCTGTATATTAAAATGTTTTCAGTACTACCTCAGTTTACATGGTCTTGTTATAGAATAATGAGTAGCAAAGGGAGACATGCCTCACCCAGTAACTCAGCAGCCCTGAGCCTATTGCCAGGTGTTACAACTTCACAAGAAAACACCAGGCTAACACTGGAAGGGGGCAGTCCCTGGGATTCTTTGTGTCTTTTCCACCGTCTGGGAAGGAAACCCTTTGAAATTGTGTTTACATCCCAAGACCCAAAAAGCAGGAAAGGGCCCATAGATCCTAAAGAAAGAAGTCCATTAACATTGGGTATTCACGCCCCTGGCTTGGAAAGCTAGTTCCACCTTTACCTGTCAATCAAAATGTAACTTCCTCATCATCCCCAATTCACCTTCCCCCAACCGGCCCACTGTGTAAGTCCTCAGAACAAAGGACCTGCTCTCTTGGCGCCCTTGACCCTCTGGCCACAATAGGGCAAACTTGCCACCCCATCCCCTGGCCACCCTTGTTTTTGTCTCCCATTCACTAATAAATTTTGCATGCACGCTAATAGGCTCACTGATCTGTAATTATTACATGAACAAGAAGAACCAGGGTTTCTCTGATAACAGTCTTGCTTCCTTTCTTTAGGAGTTAAAGCTTGTATCCTACTATAGAATGGTTCTTTACCTTATGTAATCTGCCTAGAAAGCAAAGAATTGGTGTCATACGAGGATAATTTTCTTTAAGTTTCTCTTATGTCTATGATTATTTAGGGGAAATCCTTATAACATAGGCTATTCACTTAAAGTAGTGTTACCATCTGTGTTTCTTTTCAATGCTTTATTTGTACTTTGATTAACTAGATATGGAAGTATTGTTTCTCAGTCACTCAGGTTCCTATCTAGTCAAACGCACAAATCTCTGACAGTTCTTACTTTTGCCTTCCCGGTATGAGTTTCTAAATTTAGAATAAAAAAAAAATCATGATGTATTATATACCTAAAACTTTTTTTTTTACATTTTATTTTATTTTATTTATTTATTTTAACTTTATTGTTGTTGTATTACATCCATCCCCTTTTTGCTCCCCTCTGTCCCCCTCCCCACCCACCCATTCCCCCCAAAGTCAATCCCACCTGTTGTCCATGTCCATGGTTCCTTTATACTAGGTTCTTGTCTAAGCTGCTCCCCTTCTTTGCCTCTACCTCCCCCCTCCCCAATATACCTAAAACTTTTATACATAAAACAATTAAGATTTTTCAAGGGTCTTTAGAATCACAGAGATTTGCTCTGTCGCCTTATAAAAACCGATATTGGGGATAATTAGGTTTGTTCAATGTGTTACTATTGTAAAGTTGATCAGGGAGAGTTGTCAGATCAGTAGGGACACTCAGCCTTCTGTAAGTTAATTTTTGGTAAAATAGTATTAATATGAACATTTCAGAAAGTGATGCTTTATGGGATGTCCCTGGCAGTTTGTGATGCCCTTCCTGTTCATAATTGTGTTACCTTTGGAGATAACTCATCAAAATTGTATGAAATACTGGGTTGACCAAAAAGTCTATTTATTTTTTTTCCATACGATGGCTCTAGTAGTGCTTAGTTGACTTTAATTTCATTTGAAACAATTTTGTAAGATTGTATTATAACAGCTGTGCATTTAAAAAACACATCAAAACTGGTGAATTTTTGTGCAGCCTTTTTAATATTGAAGATGGGAGAAAATGCACATTTTTGGTGTATTATACTTCATTATTTCAAAAAAAGTAAAAATGCAACTGAAATGCAAAAAAATAAAGATGTGTGCAGTGATGGAGAAGGTGCTGTGACTGATCAAATGTGTAAAAAGTAGTTTGCAAAGTTTCTTGATACTATTGACATTTTGGCCAAATAATTCTTTGCTGTGGGGATGTCTTATGCATTAGAAGATGTTTGGCAACACCCCTAGCCTTACCCACTAGAAGTCAGTAGCAGGAGATAGCCAGCATACTCAAAATACCCAAATCAATAAAGTTATTGGTGAAAATGAAAAATATGTCATTTATTTTACGGAAAAACTTAAACAGACTTTTTGGCCAACCCAATAGTTATGCAGCCAGGCATACCTCATTTTATTGTGCTTCACAGGTGTTGCATTTTTTTTTTTTTCACAAATAGAACGCAAGACAATCCACAACCAAAAAATGATTACAACCAGCTTTATTATGACACTTGCTTTATTATGGTGGTCTGAAACAAAGCCCACCATACCTCTGATGTATATGCCTGTATACTAGACTCCAGTACAAAATTTTACTCCTCTCTGCTGAGTAGAATTGTCAATAGAAATAAATTAAATACAGCCATTAAATTTCTTAATG
Organism: Noctilio leporinus; assembly: GCA_004026585.1. Lineage (NCBI taxonomy): Eukaryota > Metazoa > Chordata > Mammalia > Chiroptera > Noctilionidae > Noctilio > Noctilio leporinus. The sequence continues at coordinate 1,216 of PVIW01010979.1, read as the reverse complement.
TTCTTGTGTTACTCTAAAGTTTGCCTGAAGATTCTACTATGAACTGCAGGACAAAATTTTAATTTCCAACAAGAGCAATCTCAGAATCTCATGGAAAAGAACTTCACATGATTGCCACCTCAAAGAATAAATAAACTTTGGTGTTCAGGCACTTTAGTTAATATCACTTAGCTATCTTTTAGATGGTACCAGTGGACTGAGGCAATATTTCCTGGGCACTTTTTAATCCAATGAAAGGTGCAGACTAATATAGAATCAGATAACCAGCAGGATGTGCTAGACAATGCTTAGCCTTCCATAAGATGCCCAGAAATCCTTTTATTCCTTTTTTCCCACTTTCAAAATAATTTAGTTTTTCATGACATGTGAAAGTAAGGATTGCTAACATGCATTTTAGAAGAGATATCATACATGTTGGCCCAGATAAACTTGAAGCTATTGCTGAGAATCTAAAGAAAATATGAAAAATAGTGCTCGCTTCGGCAGCACATATACTAAAATTGGAACGATACAGAGAAGATTAGCATGGCCCCTGCACAAGGATGACACGGAAATTCGTGAAACATTCCGTATTTTTAGGGAGGGAGACAGCCCAATTAAAAAATGGGCAAAGGACCTGAACAGACAACTCCCTGAGGAAGATATACAAAGGGCCCAGAGGCATATGAAAGAATGCTCAACATCACTAGTCATCAGAGAGATGCAAATTAAAACCACAATAAGATACCACCTCATACCTGTCAGAATGGCAATCATCAGCAAATCAACAAACAACAAGTGTTGCCGAGGATGCGGGGCAAAGGGAACCGTTGGTGGGAATGTAGGCTGGTGCAGCCACTGTGGGAAACAGTATGAGGTTTCCTTAAAAAACTAAAAATGGAACTGCCTTTTGATCCAGCAATTCCACTACTTGGACTATACCCAAAGAGTCCTGAAACACCAATTCATAAGAACCTATGTACCCCTATGTTCATAGCGGCACTATTTACAATAGCCAAGTGCTGGAAATTGCCTAGGTGCCCATCAGTGGATGATTGGATCAAAAAACTTTGGTACATTTACACAATGGAATTCTATATAGCAGAAAGAAAGAAGGAACTTGTACCCTTTGCAACAACATGGATGGAATTGGAGAGTATTATGCTTAGTGAAATAAGCCAGTCAGTGAAGGACAAATATCATATGATCTCACCCATTATGGGACAATAATGAGCAA
>PVIW01010978.1:0-33716 GCA_004026585.1 Noctilio leporinus | reverse complement strand
GGGTACTGTCGGGACCCCCTGAGTCAAGGCATGGCGGGACTCAGGGCTTCGAGGCAGGCTGATGGCCAAAAGGTCAACAGTTTGGCTGAGAAGAGTTCCAATGATTACAAAGTTCCACATCACGTTTAGAAGACAAGCTGACCTTCAGCAAGAGTAAATAGCAGCTGTGTAGTGAAAGACATAATATAAGTAGTATGCTTCAAAAGTGATAATAGTTACTAAGAAATAAGCAAATATCTTGTGGGAAAAAGTACTTTCAGCCAAAATAGTTTCACTAGGAAATAGGTTTGAATGCTTGAAAAACCTATATAAGTTTTGTGTGAACAATAAAGTGGCGATGTCACCACGAGTGGCAGTCCTGACCCCAACTTTTTTGTGTCTGTCTTTTCATTAAGAATCCTACCCCATCTATCATTCCTCTGGCCCGGCAGGACCGCGGCAGGGGACAAACTCTAGATGAATATTTGTAAAAGCAATGGAAAAAGTGGTCAAATATTTTCCTCTAAAAAATACACCTACCCAGGTGATTTCATGAGTCAGCAGTCCCCATGTAATGCAAAAGGTTTCAGAGCATAGGAAAGAGAAATGTCATTACTCATTCTAGGAGCTAGGATGGTTATGACATTGAACCTAGACAACGCTGCTTTTAAATTAATATTACAGTTCCGGAAATGGATCATGGTGGTAGTTACAAAATGTTGTGAATGTATTTAATACCACTGAACTGTACACTTAAAAGTTGTTAAAATACCTGGCTGGTGTGGCTCAGTGAACCCAAAGGTTCCTCCCTCCCTGCCCTTCTCTCTGAAAATGATAAATAAAGTCTTTTTAAAAATTGCTAAAAAAAAAGAACTACATAAGGATTCATTTGAAGGCCTTCTCTCCCTCCAGTATTTAGACTTATCCTCCAATAAAATATTACATATCGAAAGGAATACATTTGATTCCGTACCTTTTTTGTCTACAGCCACACCACCGTGAACGCACCTGATCTCATCTGATCTCAGATGCAACATTTCAACCTTCAAAACAATTTAATGACCACGGTGAGCTTTGGAACATTTCAGGCCTGGCATGGAATGCAGTTCTTACACCACTTGATTCTCAACCACAGTCCTCTGAAAACTGTTAAAGATCCCTCTCTTTTTAAATTGAGGAAGTGACAATATTTAGACAAGGGAACAACACAAGTGTCACAACAGTTGAGAGGATCCTCATGACGACCCTGAAATTGGAAAAACTGATCCTCCCCAGCCATTTGGTCTGCTGCCTCTGCCAATTTAAGAAGAATATCGAGGCTGTGAGCAAGACAATCAAACACAATTGTGACAGTGATTGTTTGAGAAACACACATTGTGACGAGGGGCTCCATTTAGGAAGGACTGAAGGCTCCTTCATGAAAATACTACAAGGCCAGGAAGAGAACAACTGCCCTGAGCTGACTATTGAGCCAGGGGGGCATCCTCAGGTGAAAGCGGAGACAGCTTCGCAGCCTTAACCAACATCCTAAAGGAGCTTCTCAGTGAGCAAGAGGTGTTAGGGACTGCTAGTCTGCTTGGCAAGGCCCAGCTAGCAGAAATAGTTGTTTGGCAAGGCCAGTCCTAGTGCCAGGTGGACTCGGAATGGACACTGTGTATAGGGAGTCAGCCCAGTGTGTTTACCCGGTAGCCCATGAAGCATGGAAAGCAGAGAGTGTGCTATGCCTTGTTCTCTGCAGCTAGCTTAGCTTCCTGGTTTCAGTTCAGCAGGTGCCAGTAATACCTGCATATAAGCTTAGTGTGATTAATAAACGGGACCCGTGGCTTGGGCGAGCCTCCCGACCCCCCCTCCCCCCCAAAAAAAAGGAACCATGGACATGGACAACAGGTGGGATTGATTTTGGGGGGAATGGGTGGGTGGGGAGGGGACAGAGGGAAGCAAAAAGGGGATGGATGTAATACAACAACAATAAAATTAAAAAAAAAAAAAGCAGCAAGAGAAGAGAGTTACCTACAAAGAAGTTTCCATAAGACTGTCAGGCTGATTTCTCAAAAGAAACTTTGAGGTAAGAAGGGGCTGGCAAGAAGTATTCAAAGAGATGAAAAGCAAGGACCTACAAACTACATTACTCTTTCCAACAAAGCTATCATTTAGAATGGAAGGGCAGATAAAGTGCTTCCCAGACAAGGTAAAGCTGAAGGAGTTCATCATTACCAAGCCATTATTACATGAAATGTTAAACGGACTTATTTAAGAAAAATAGGGTAAAAACTATGAACATTAAAATGGCAACAAAGTCAACAACTGAATCAAACAACCTAAGCAAACAACAGGAACAGATTCATGGATATGAGGATTATTTGGAGAGTTATCAGCTGGGAGGGGGAAGGGAGAGAATGGGGAAAAAGATGTAGGGATTAAGAAGCGTAAATTGGTAGACAGGGAGATGTTAAGAACAGTTTAGGAAATGGAAGCCAAAGAACTTATATTCACAACCCATGGACATAAAATAAGAGTGAGATTGCTAGAGGGAATTGGGGTACCGGGTACCGGGGGCAATGGGAAAAAATTGGGACAACTATAATAACATAATCAATAAAATATATATTTTTTAAAAAGAGTAAAAAAAGTTCCCTTTTGTCCCCACCCCCATTAGCCTACTCAGAGTATATTCAGAGTACATTTCATTTGCTAAAGACGAATAAAATGAAGTACATTGAAAGGGTAGCCACTGTGTGCAAAGCATGGAAGATTTGTAAGGAATGAACTTGAGCAGATATAGAAAGTACAATGGGGTTAAGTGGGGATAAGAAAGAGAAAGATACAACCTAACAGAGTGAAAAGAGCAAATGGATTAGTAAAGGGACAATGAGTGAGTTATTTCTTTGGCACAGAGATTGTTGGATAAACTTAAAACACTGACAGATGATCAAACTGTTGAGGTCGGGACTTGGTTAAGTGAATGATAGGGTTTAAGAGTAATTCTAGTACTACTTTTTCACTGACAACTTTATGCCTCTAATTTCTTTATCTGTATTAACTTCATTGTATAGCATCTTCAAAGTCAATTATAATTATAGTGGTTGTGGTTTTTCCTGTATCTGGTGTTGAAGGGAATACTTTTATGGTTGCTCCATTAAATATGATGCTGGCAATTGATTTTAGAAAAGCATGTCTTATATATTCATATATTTACTTAAAAAATAAAGATAGAATATATTTTTTAAGCCCAGAATACCTGTAACCTTGATCCAAACTGGCAAGCAGTTTTGTTTTGTTTTTTTAATAGCAAGCCTGTTATGTAAATTCTTTTCCATAAAGTAAATGCTCCCTACTGCTATATGCACACAAAGGCCTATGTTTAAATCCTCAGATGAATGAGGTGGAATATATGTGCAAAAGTGTACTTAATTTAATCAACATAAAAATATAATGTGGGTATAATAACTGTTTTCTAAAATATTTATTCAATCAACAATATTTTCAATAGCTTTTTAAAAGTGTCAGTCATGTCAACCATAAACAATGTTATTAAGGTTATTTAACAAGTAAAGCATTCTATTTGCATTAGAAAGTCACTCTTGTTTGCACTCTTGTTTCCAGTGAAAAGAACACAGTATTGATTTATTGTCATATAAGCAAATTAATACCATGGCTTCTTCCTCCTCTTCAAAATAAAAAGCCTGCCATAATCTCCACCCCAGACTTGGCACCATGGCTCTCCTTTCTCCTTGGGCCTGTGTACTAATCAGCTGTTTTTCTGTTTCTTTAGCAGAAACATCCAACCTCTCAGAGCTGTTTCCCCCACTGTGGAATGAGAGTCCTGGTCAGTTCAGTGAGTACAGGGTGAAGAACGGAAAGTACATTATTAATCCCTGGATATATCCTGAGAGATTGGGGATGTATAAAATTTTACTGAGCCAGACAGCCAGATATTTTGAAAAATTTGCACCAGAAAATGAACATAATCTATTGTGGGGGTTGCCTCTGCAGCATGGCTGGCAATACAGTTCAGGTAAGAATGACTCTCATTTTCAATCTGATGATCGACCAATAACCACATGACAACTGTATATGTTATTCCATGTTTTTGAAATTGATTATTTGCTTTTTGCTCTTTCTCCCACATAACCATTATTTTTCTTCTCCCCCTCCTCCATAAATGCTTCTTTTATGCATTGCCTGTTTTGACTAGAAAATGCAGCGCACGTACAGTATAGCTGCCAAACACAAAGAGTTCACCTAACCTACTGGGTATTAGAAAAATAGCTTTTGAACATCTCCTAGGGCCAGACCCATTCTAAGGACTGAGATGAACAAAAACAGTCAAGGGAAGGTATGTTAAAACAGAAGGTGGCATTAAATTAGTGCAAAGCCCTGGAAGTTCTAAGTATAATTATATTTTGGGTGATGGCAAGTAGTGACACTTTGTTCATAAGGATGTATCGTTGCAAATGAAGTACATTCCAGTGATCATTTAAAAGCACCCCCACCCTCTGCCAAAGATTCAGAAATCAAAGAATATTTTCATTTTGGCATTCAGAAGAAGCTCATAAGAAAGAGTGGTACCTCTTTGTCTACTTTATACTGATACTACAAGGAAATTCATTCAGTTTTTATGGAAAAAATAGGGAGATTAAAGTTTATTAGGGTCTTTCTGAGGTCTGAGCAGGGGTCTCATGCAGGGCTACTGAGGTTGGCAAGTCATCCACCTGGGTCAGGGGATAGCTTGAGATTCAAATCTATTCTTATTTACCTGGCTTTCCTTGGAGTCAAAAAGACCATGGTGCAGGAGAAATCATGAACATATTGTTCATTGTGGGAGGCATGTCAGCCTCACAGACCTGCAGGCATATGGTAGCTGGAGGTGGTGAATGGTAGATTAACATCTTTCTTATTCATTACATTCACACTTTGGGATCAAACTTGATTAAACTCACCTAGTGATGGATTTATATGTGCCCAGCACTTTGTAAGAGCAGTGTGTGTGTGTAGGGGGGTGGGGGTGGGGGTTTGAAAAAAATATTTCAGACAGTTTTCTGTCATCAAGAATCTTATAACATCACTGGAACCAGAAGAATAGTGAAAATGAAACTGGAAAAATTAAATAACGACTCTCGAGTAATAATAGTTAAAAGTGCAGACCAGGAACTGGAGTGCAGGGAGCTGGAACCAGAAAAACTGGACTTGAACTAAGACTTGAAATGCTGACAGAGTTTCACTAGGGAAATGGAAACAAAATCTTCCAGTGAGTAAAAGAATGGCGGGAAGCTGTGGTAGTCAGGTTTGGATGCACATTGAATATTACTGCTTAATTGAAAAACCTATTGGAGCTCAGTTTCCACGAGAGACTGAAGGACGCACCTCCCCAGCTGAGCTCAAATACCAAAAATGTCTGGCCAGGTCCGAGTGAGGGCGGCTGCGTGGAGCCGAGCAAATGGACCACAGAGGGGCAGAGTTAACCTTCTAAGGCAAGCTGCTTGCTGTCTAGGCAGGGAGGGGTAGTGCCAAGCACTGTTTGACGCCCCAGAGCTGATGGACGGCTATATGTAGCCCCACCACAAAACAAAACAAAAGCCAACCAAACAAAAAAGCCCCCAAAACCAATGCTAGGTCCACCACTAGAAATTTTCATCTGATTTAATAGTATGAGAAGTTAAGCTCAAGGACAGAAGGACAGAGCCTGGAGGTAGCCTGGCATAGGTGTATGTGATCGTGCACAGGGTATGTGTGTGTGTTAAAGAAAGGGTCAGGAAAGAGAAGCAGGAAAGACACAGAGAAGGGAAGGACGTTGTTGGAAGATCAATGGAAGATCAAATGAAAGCAAAATACTTTCTGATATTTAGGAATTAATGTTACGGTTATTGGGTAAATTTAGTTTATGGTTTTGGTTTGAAGTTTTAGGAGATATAAATTTTTTTTAGGTTCTGGAGCAAGTATGCTCTTACTACAAGAGTTTGCATCAAGCTTGCTGAATATTTTGGTTTAGATTAATTAAAACAAGGTTTTGGTGTTTTTGGGTCAAGATCAGACACTGTAGCAATAATCTAGAGCTGAAATGAAGAATCTGAATGAGTGAATGTTCATGATGAAAGCTAAAAAGAGTCTTCAAAGAGAGAAAAGACAGAACATGGATTCAGATTGTACACAAGGGAAAAGGAAACACTGATGTTCTTGAAGTGAAAGAATACAAAATTTTATTCCACTTAGAGAAAAACTGGTATTCAACCTGGCATAATTATCAAGATCAGCGTACATTTTCAGCTATGTTCAACAGAGATGAAAAGAAATCAAATAGGACATATGCTGAAGTGGGTGTTTAAAGAATAATTGTTTCCAACATTAAGATGATATTTGAAAGTGTCCTAAATGGTGAACTCTTGGAGGAAGTAAATGAAATTTTTAAAAAAGGAGCTGGAGTAATGGAAAGAGGAGGCAGGAGAACCCTGAAGGAAATGGAAGAGAAGAAATAGAGGAGGAAAATTATACAGACTTAGCTTTAATTCTAATTTAGTGGTCTGAGGAATAGTCAATTAGGAAAATTCACACTTCTAATATTCATATAGGCCAAGAGCATTGACAAGTTATTCATCAATTATTGCTTCAGAAATGATTAGGTTAAGGGATGCTGGGTAATGAAATAAAAAGAGAAGAATGGAAGATATAAATGGAAAAAAGATAAATTGAGATCACACATACAAAAAAGAATGAAGATGGTGAAATTTTAGAGAAATGGAAGGGAAAGAGAGTGGTTGTGCAAGAGAAAGAGAAGGAGTAAAAGATGCAACATAATGGTCAGTGGAGTCATGAAGGCAAGGGAGGAGATGGAGAAGTGGATGAGAATGAGCCTTTCATGTCCTTAAGTGGAAGTCACAGAGAAGAGGAAGTTAGCAAGAGTGGGGAGAATAAGCTGTAGACCAGTAGAGTAATAAACAAAACAAAACAAAACAAAACAAAACAAAACAAAAGCTGTACTAGTAGCAACAGTTGAAAAGGAGGAGGAAAGTATGACAGAGAATCCAAAGGATGCAAATGATGAGCACGGGAAAAATGACACAAAATGAATCTGTAAAGTCAGAGAGATTGAGAAAATATCAGTGGTCAGTTGATGAGAAAAAGAATGACCATACTCATTGAAAAAAACCTTTTCATGTTTTTTTCTCACTTGACACACAATGTTATGCCGAAGCTGCTATTGTTACCGCCTTTTTATAGCTCAGGCACAAGTGGGAAGCTCCTTAGCAAAGGTGAACTGAGTGAATGACAGCAGAGTGTGAGTTGCCTGTAGGCCTCGTTTAGTCTGTGTGCCTGTCCTTCCCTAATTTTGAGGGGAAGAAGTGAAGGGAATAGAAGAGAGAATAATTACAAAATTAAATAATATTCAAGACAGATAATTCAAAAGTAGAAGTAAGTGGTAAGATGAGAGAATGGGGGAAATGGTTCGGAGAAGAGAAATAAAGGAATAGAGTGATAGGAAGGTAAATACAGCCATCAGAAGACAAACGTTTGAACAATCTGATGGCTGCAGGATGGGAGGGGGTTTGGGAGCTCAATGTAGGGGGTGAAGTGACTAAGAAGTACAAATCGGTAGTTAAAAATGTCATGTGGATGTAAGGTACAACATTGGGAATGTAGTCAATAATGCTGTAACAACCATGTACAGAGTCAGCTGGGCACTAGACTTATTGGGAGGATCACTTCTTAAGTTATATAAATGTAACCACTATGTTGTACAATTGAAAGTAATGTACTGAGTATCAACTGTAATTGAAAAATCAAAAAATAATTTAAAAATATTCGTGCATCCTTGCAAAAGAATGAACCTAATTAAGTGACAATTATTACCATATTTTAAAATGTGCATAATAAATAATTTGTGCTTCCCCCCCGCCTATAGGGAGATTAGTAGATCCCAGCCAGAGGACAGATGATGGCTATGACTCTGGAGATGGCTATGACTCTGGAGACCCTCCGTGCATTGCTGTGGACAGTTGGTGGGCTGGTAGGTTCATTTAAATAGCAAAACAGATAATAGCCTTTCTCCCCAGAGCAAGTTCAAAGGACAGACAAAACTAAAACAGCACTATTCCTTTGTTAAAAGGACTCTACTTCATCATGCACCTTGGGGCCTTGATGTCACATTCTAGGACTTAACAGCTGCAATGACAATGATTATTCCTGGGGACATATTCTGCTTTTCACAGAAGGAGGGAAACAAGGAAGTGCAAAGGCTGCAGGCCTCTGACAGGCCAGCTTGGGCAGTTAGGAAGGAGGTCCCACTTGGTGTCAGAGTCTGCAGGATGAGTAAAAATGAGAACTAAGAGAACAAAAAAAGAATAGTTTTTTTTTTTTTTTTTTTCATTTTGCTCAGGGCAAGTATATTTCACTTTTATTATTATTTTAAAAAAATATTTTATTTATTATTTTCAGAGAGAGGGGAGGGTGAGAGGTAGAGATGGAGAGAAACATCAATGTATGGTTGCCTTTCACCTGCCTCCAGCTAAGGACCTGGCTGGAGACCTGGCTGGAGACCTGGTTGTGTGTCCTGGCTGGGAATGGAACCAACAACCTTTGGGTTCACAGGCTGGTGCCTTATCCACTGTGCCACCAGCTAGGGCCTATTTCATTTTTAAACTAATAAACACAGATTAGTCTACCACAAATTATTTTATCAATCAGTAATCCAAAGCCTCAGTCAAATATTGAATATTAAAATAATCAGAATGTATTTTCTAATTCTTTGATTTTTACTTTGAAATGTACAAATGAAATTAATTTACACATAATTTTATTAGAAGTATTTCTCAACAATTAGAAACAAGATCGCTCTAAAGTTCATTTTCTTGGAATGATACACATCATACACACCTTTACATATTTTTCTAATATGACATCGATTGGCGATTCTAAAACATCAACATACAGTCATGGCCACAGTTCTAAAGTCAAATTTATTTTTCCCCCTCAAAATCAATACATGGCTTTTATTGTATCTTTAAAAGATCACAAATAAGTCTGAGAAATCATCTGGCATCTTGCTGTTGCTGTAGCTGGACCACTTAGATCTTTTTCATAGCCTGCTGAGCTCCTCCTTTTTTCAGAAACATAGAGATTATTTAATATTTTTTGATATCCTTGCTTTAACTGTTGTGGCTTTCTGAATCAAAGCAGCTGAATTTGATACATGTTCAATGTTGTTTCCTTCGAGAAATAAATCATCTTTCTGGGATTGAGGTACTGAACAAGAAATGCCTGGCCTTATCTAAACCCTGCAAATGTATTTTTTCATCCAAGAAGTTTCTGATTTCAACAACAGGACCATTCTCCTGAGTAATGGCATTGATAGGGAAGTGAGTGTACACAGAACTCACTTTGAAATGGAAGCCCAGTATAACACCCTTGATTATGCTCTGTGCATAACTGCATATGCTGTGAACAGTAGCCAGTGACCACATCCTTTCTCTGTGTTACCATCTGTCAACCTAGAGCCTCTTCTTTTTCTTCCAAGGAGACTGAGTTCTACATTGATGTAATTTAAGTCCCTTCCCAGGGTGCTTCTGGGGCCCCTCACCATAACTGTGCATCACCTCAAAGAGATGTCAACATTTTTTTAAATGTTGGCCGTCTGCTTGCCAAGAGTAGTCTTCATCCTCACAGAAGATGTCACAAAAAGAGCTAGAATCAAGTTTCTTCTTTTTTAAAGATAAAAAAAAAAAATTATTTTTAGAGAGAGGCAGACAGGGAGAGAGACATCAATGTATGGTTGCCTTTCACCTGCCTCCAGTTATGGACCTGGCTGGAGACCTGGCTTGCAACCTGGTTATGTGCCCTGACTGGAAATCAAACCAGTGATCTTTGGGTTCGCAAGCTGGCTCCTTAACCACTGTGCTACCAGCCAGGGATTAGAATCAAGGTTCTTTATTCTCAGATTGACTTAGTAGTTAGGAGTATCAGCCTGCTACACTGGGGAGAGGGACTGCATTCACATATGTACTATGTGCGTGATACAAATTTTCTGCATCGCCAGTGGGAGTCAGAATAAACTTTATAGCCAACTATATTATAATGACTAAATATGCTAGAATAGGTTATATGTAGAGAGAAATTGAACTTAATTCATTGTTAATTTAATTATCCAAAAATCTTTTAACACATATCCAAAATTTTTGCTTGAAAGACCTAATATAAGGACTTTGTGATGTCATGGTGGCACATGAAACTTAGTTAGATAAATAAAATACAAAATATTAGTGCTATAACCATATTAAAATATGTTAGTAATACAAATCACATTTTATGGTAAAATCTCAGTTAGAGGTATAGTATTATCCTGTGCACAAGTAGATACCTACCCTCTTTTTACACTTAGTGCTTTGCAAAAACCAATATTACAAAATCCATTAAAATTATTTTGTTTTAAAATATTATAGTCAACTACTTTAACTCATATTTATTTATGAGTGTAGGGATATGAACACAAGCATGTTAAAGTTACATATGTGGTCCTTATGGAGATTTTCAACTATTTTACAGTAACTGTTTGTTATGTTTCTGGTTCTGTGAGTTTTTGCTTAATGGTTTACAGATGACTTTAAAATATCCTCTATCACATTTGTTAGTGCTTGTGGTGATAATAGGTATTTTCCTCTTACAGACATAAATTACTTCCTCTGTGCACTTCCCTTCCTTGCTGCCTTTGATTCTGGGATAATGGAGACATCATCAGATGAAGTTACACTTTTGCCACCACCCAAGGATGAGATGAAGTTTTGTGTCAATGTGTCTGCTTGTTGGTCATCCTTCCCCAAGACAATGAGAAAGTGGAATACCTTCTACCAGGTTTCTTTTTCATGTTTGCAATTTATTCTCTTAGGAGGTGTTGAGAGAATTTCATTTTTTGTACAGTGCTTTGGTTTAGATTTTTGCATGTATTTTACGATATTTTCCTAAGTGTAAAAATGTAAAATTTTATGCAAGTTATATTATTATTACATTTCAGCAGGGCATTATTACATGTCATTAACATCCTCTGAACCAATTCAGCATTAACACAAATTTGATCTACTCATCTCATCCTAAATAAATTATATGTAAATGTAAGAGCACCCAGGTATCTCACTGAATGAGATTATTCTAGTTAACTGAACCTTCAGGTCAACTATGGGAAGACTCTTGAGAGAAATATGGTTATGGAGTTTGTTTTTGAACAGTCAATTAAGTTATTTAAACTGCATTAATAAATGATCACAGATAGGTAGAACTAACAATTTTGGGCAATCAAAAGCAACTATTCAATGACCAATATAAAATACATTGTTTAAGCATCTATATGGATGAAGATCAATGCTAATCACATAAATTTCTTAGTTCCATAAAACTTAGTTCCACTTAGTTTTAGTTCATTATTTTATATAAGTGTAAATTAAATAGTCTAATAATTTTCCCCTTTTCTTAATATTAAACTTTTGTGATTATTTCAACTATGGTAGCAAAGAAAAAATTAATAAACAAAAAATGTCCTGACTGTTGGGAAAATATTTGTGGTTCATTTCCTATAGATACATTCAATATTGTTACTAACAATAGATAATTACTATAGTCTTTGCAAAGTGTTAGTCACTGATGGCTTATACAAATTAATTCTTAGAAATTAAATTCTTCTTGTATGTAAAATATTGCTACATTGTAAATTTGAACCAGATTAAATTGTAGGGGGAGAAATTGTTGTATTTGTTCAAACATGAATTAACTTTTCTTCTTTATTATAGCATTTGCAGCTACCTTCTAGTAGCTTTGAGGACTTGTTGAAGTACTTATGGGATGCACATACCTCAACCTTAGAAGATGCTTACCCAATATTTGAAGATAAGTAAGAATGGATCCCAAATCATTTGTATTTAATATGGCAATTTTGAGGTTTATTTATGCACTTTTCTTCTAATGTGACTGTCAGTCTCCCTATTAAATAATATATCTATTCATTGGGGTATTTCGTGATGAGGTATAAATACTTTAGCATGATCAGGCTCTAAAAGTATTTTATGAAGAAGGGGCACAGATTTGAGAAGAAAAATATCATACCAACCAAACAACAACTAAAACATGAAACCTGTTTTTCTGTATAAAAAAAGAAATTTTATTCATTATTTTAAATTCACATAATATAATAGGTAACACTTGGTGGGGAGGAATCAACTAGTGTCAGGGTTAGCACACAAAATAGCCTAGAATATTATCAAGCCACTTCACATGTAAACCTAGTGATATTATAGACCTAGATGTGAAAATGTAAGGATAATTTGTGTTTAGATGCTACTGGCACTGCATTGGTTAGGGTTTTCCAGAGAAACAGACCCAGTAGGGGAGAGAGAGAGGTTGGGGGGTGGGGTGGATTATAAGAAATAAATCCTTAATTTATGGAGACTGGCAAGCCCATAACCTGCAAAGCCAATGTCCAGCTCCAGTTCAAATGCTGCCAGTTGGTGTAGAACCAGGAAGAATCTATGTCTCAGTTTACTTTATTATTTATTATTTATTTGTTGAGATAGACGGGAAATGAGGGAGAAAAAGAGGGAGAGAAACATCACTGTTTGGTTGCCTCTCACATGCCCCCAACTGGGGGTCCTGGCCTGCGACCCAGGCATGGACTCTGACCAGAAATTGAACCAGTGCTCTATCCACTGAGCCACACCAGCCAGGGCACATCCCATTATAAAGACTGTCAGTTAAAAGGATTTTTTCCTACTCAAGGGAAGATTAGCTTTTTATTCTATTCAGACAGTCAACTGATTGGATATGACCCATTGACTTTGTGGAAGGCAACCTGCTTTTCTCAGTCTACTGATTTAAATATTAATCTCTTCCAAAAACACTCTCACAGAAATACCCAAACTCTGTTTGGCCAAATAACTGGTTATTCTATGGCCCAGTCAAATTTGATTATAAAATCAAGCATCACAAACACTATCTGCTCCATTATTCTCTTATTCTCCATCAGGCAAGCCTAGCTGCTTTCTATAGTGATGACACAATGTCCTGAGAGAGAAATTAAATTGTGAAAACATATTTTAAGCATATGCTGTGCCAAGTTGGCTAATGTTCTATTGGCCAAATCAAGTAATGTGGCTAAGCCAAGTGCAGGAATTTATGTCACTCTTTTTTCCCACCTTCCACTGTAGCAGAAAAGGAGAAATGGAAAATTACGTACTAAAATATAGGAATATAGAGTATTGAGAAACTGGGGCCATGTTTGCAATCTACTAATGATGGGGAACTTTCCTAAAAATCTCACCTAACATATAAAAATATGTTACCTTCTTTAGGTAAAAAGTATAGTAGGATTGTTTATTTACATAAAACAATGAGGAACTCTGTGTAGCCTATATAATTTAAAAGTTTGTCATCTTGGAATATGAGATTGGCATGTGCTTATGTATCTATATTTTACATTAAAATGTGTCTTTTAAGGTATATTTTAATCTTTTTACTTGACCACATCTTAACTGACATTGTATAAATTGTTCAATAATATATTCAATTCAATCATTTGAAAGGCTTTTGTTAAATTTCACTTCTGCTCATACACTCCCTGTGCCTGGAACTGGTGTCCCATGTCTTTCCTGCTCTCTTAGCATTGCCGAGTTCTTTGCAATTTGTTTAATTCATTGCTACTAAGGCTTTGAGGCCAGTGCTCAAAATCCTTATGAATTCCCATATCCTTTTATCTTTATTTCATAGTCAGCCTTGATATGACTTAAGAAAGTAGACTGTGAATCTAAGCCACACTGTTCTTTCATCAAGGGTCTGCTGATCCCACTCTTCTGTTTTTGGATGTTGGAGTCAGGGGAGGAGCCCACACACATGGGAACCAAACATAGCAAGGTTTCCCCTGCAGATTAGGCTATAGCTTATTTAACACTGACAAACATAATGCAAGCATTTTCCATTTAATGAATCCAACATATGTGCTGCGGCAACAGACATTAGAACCTATTCTAATGGAAAAACAAGCTTTAAATGTATGAATGACTCCTGACTGGTGGCACAATTGATAGGGCACCGGCCTATGAACCTAAAGATCACCTGTTTGGTTCCCAGTCAGGGCACATAACCAGGTTGCCAGGTCTCCAGCCAGGTCCGTTGTTGGAGGCAGGTGAAAGGCAATCATACATTAATGTTCCTCTCCCTCTCTGCCTCTCTCCCTTCCCCTCTCTCTGGAAATAATAAAATTTAAAATAAATAAATTAATTATTTATTCATAATATATATATGAATGAAACAGTACCATGGGAACATAGAGGAGGATAGCCAGTTCTGCCTCTGGTGAGTTGGAAAAGTTTATGAAGGAGGTGACATCTAGGATGAGACTTAGAAGAAAATGTATCTAGTGAGCAACACAGGGAGGGGACAATATTTCAAGAGGAATGAGTCTTAAAAAAACTGCAAGTTGTTCAGCAAGTTTAGACAACTGATGGAGTTAGGGACCATGAATTGCAGAGTTATAAAATGATTTACTACACCCTTAACTTTACCATTTAATAACTTGTCCTACAAGTATGTGAGAGATTTTGGTTTCCTAGAAGACAGGAAAATTGTACATCTTCCCTAGGATGTTCAATATTTTAAGGCACTTCCCTTTATTTTTGCTTGAGTCCAGCAAAAATACTGTCTTTAAAACTTTGATTTTATTCTGAACATTTCTAATGAATATTACTCAGTTATAGCCTAATATCTGGTTATTATATAATATGCAAAGATAAGAAATGTTGTTAAAGGTGATAAAAACGTAAAATAAAATATGAACAATTGATTGAATGGTCCTTTACAAATTAAAAAATTTAACTACCTATATTTGTATTTTCAAATGTAGAAGCTAAAGCCATCACATTCTAAAACTAAGAACTACATTCTTAGTTTGCTGACAGATTTTTTTCTAACAAACACTGAGGCTAAAATTCTGAGGGGACTAATAATAATTGTACAGTATATGTTTTCTAGGTTGGAATATTATTCTGAACCAGAAGCAGAGTTTGGAAGAAGTTGGTTTGTGGATGTGGAATACATAGCAGCATTACAGTTTCCTACCACCTTAATTAAAACACATGAATTCCAGGAGGTTCTGCCACCACGTGTGCTTCTTAATGGGGATAACGCCCCCTTCATCAGTGACTTTACTAAACTTCAAAATGTAGCTTTGCTTGGTATCAATCTTCTTAGTGACATGGATAATGCAACAGGTAAGGACTTCATTAAAAATATCTTGAAGTAAATCAATACTGTATTGAATTGTAAAGGAAGAAATAATAATTATATCAGATATATACACATATGCAATGATAACATACTCACATTTTCGAAGAAAGTCATGATTTCCCATGGATGTTCATTTTACACATTTTGATTTTTCCACTCATTGTCTTTCCTTTCTCATGAGTCACCAGACGTCCTCAATTTCATTTTTGTTCATCTAAAACGCACACACACACATACACATATATATGTTCAAATATATATACATACACACACACATATATATGTGTAACTATATAGACATATAGTTGTTATAAAATGCCATCTTTATTTTTTTATAAATGGCTTTTAAACTTAGAAAACAAATAATAAGGCACCTCAAAATAAATCCTGCTATAGTTAATAGGGAAAATATCAAATTGATTTATGCACACTTTCTCCATCCATCCTTACTAGTCATGGAAGAAGTATTCTTCTCCATTCCCTCAACTGTAGGATTCACTATCAGAGTGAAAAACTCAGGAATCTGTAATTGTATGTTTGAATAACCACATTATCCCAAATTTCTAGATATGTTCTCATGCAGTAAACCAAGCTTAAAACATAATGAAAATATTAGTATTTTTAAAACAAACAAAAAAGCAAAACATCTAAAAGATATAAAGGATATAAAAACAGAGTAAACACAATTACATTAAATATGTGATTTGAAATCATATTTTCATTATTTAGAGTAACAAATATATCCAACTATTTTAGGGGCTTCATACAATTGAAGTTTCTCTCTCTGGTAATGGTCGTATATGTCACTAATAAACAAATAGGGCTTTGTAAGTTTAAGTAGTTCCCAAGCTGGTGAATGATATAGTAAATTTGCATCCTGGTAGTATTCATTTGAAGTCTGCATTCTTTCTCCCTATGAAATTACCCTGCATACTGCAGTCTATACTCTAGGATAGTTTGAAACCTGGTCTCAGCACTTTGCCATTGTTAGCTGTGTCAAAGTGGGATTGACTCCATGTTATCAAATCTAAAAATTTTAAACTAACCCAACTTCCTCACTAGTCTAGATAGAAAGAAGACAAAAATAGCTATTCTTGGGTCTTAGGATTTGAACGGATTACCTCTAGCCAACTGAGAAACATGAAAGAAATGCTGTCATTCACCAATCAGGTCACATGTTACAACTACATGGGGAAGAGTAAAAAATTAAAGGGAAGTTAGGCATTGTCTTCTCATCCCCAGAGTCTAGGAAGAAAAACTGTAGACCTAGCACCAAGTGTCCTGGATACTTCAAAACTGCTATCTCTTACACATCAACAAATATAACTTAAAATATGCTTTTTGCTTCAAAATTGTTTTAAAACTCTAACTTATTAGTTTTTCATTTATAACATATCATTTTTTAAATTTAATTTTATTGTTGTTGTATTACATCCATCCCCTTTTTACTCCCCTCGGTCCCCTTCCCCACTCACTCACTCCCCCGCAAAGTCAATCCCACATGTTGTCCATGTCCATGGTTCTTCCATACTAGTTCCTTGACTAAACTGCTCCCCTTCTTTGCCTCCTCCTTCCCCTTTCCACCTCTCCCTTGCTCACTGAAGGCATATTCATTGTATCCATATTTATATATCCAAAAATATATTATCCAAATATATTTTTAAAACTCTAACTTATTTACACCTTACTTAAAACACATTTTTAATTGCTATTTAATTGATGTATTTAAAAGTATGTTTAACATTATTTAAACTTTTAAAGTCTTAGTATATAAACACATGAAATGAAAATACAAATCTTCACCGTCTCTCTTTGTTTACATCTTGAGCCCTTCACCCATTTTTTTAAAAAAATCAGTCATTGGTTCAAACTTCTAGATTTTAATTTTTTATACATAGAATAGTGAAAATAAATGAATAAATAAAATCTCTGTTGTTATCACAGGTGAAATCATACACACTACTCTACACTATATGTTTCTAGCTGAAAAAAGTTTTGGAGCTTTTTCTGTATCAAGATGTATTAATCCAACTATTTTATTTGAAGTACATGTAAGCCCTGGCTGGGGTGGCTCAGTGGTTTGGCGCCAACCTGAGAACTCAAGAGTCACTGGTTCGATTCCTAGTCAGGGCAACATAACCAGGTTGCAAGCCAGGTCTCTAGCCAGATCCCCAGCCGGAGGCAGGTGAAAGGCATCCATACAGTGTTGTTTCGCTCCCTTTCTTCCTCCCTCCCCGCTCTTTTTCCTGAAGATAATGAATAAAATCTTTAAAATAAAATAAAAAATGGGTGGGTGGGGAGGGGGACAGAGGGGGGCAAAAAGGGGATGGATGTAATACAACAACAATAAAATTAAAAAAAAAATAAAAACACTACAGACCAATATATCCCTCATGAACATAGAAACAAAAATTGTAAACAACATACTACAAAATTGAATATGCAATGTTCATGAAGAGAAGAATGCATCATGACCAAAGGGAGTTTATCCCAGAAACACCAGGCTGGTTCAGTATTCAAAAACCAACCAATGTCATCCATCAAAAAAAAAAAAAAAAAAAAAAAGAACATGTAGGGTTCTATTTAATGAATTTATCATAACTGTGGAGATAACACATTTTGGGTTATTGTTATAAGCTATTGGAAATAAAATAAAAATTACATTTGATACTTTTTTGGCATAATTTATTATTTTACCAATAAATATGTAGAAAGGAAATAAATTAAAATGGATGACTCATATATTCTCAAATCGTATTCAAAAGAGTGTTCATAAAACTATGAATTAAGATTCCTATTTTTCTCCAACCTACCATCATCTGAACAATTTCTATAATTTGTGTTAGTTTGTTATATAGAAAATGTTACTTCACTATTATATGAATTTGTGATCTTTGAATGTGTTTGTACACTTTACCCAGTTTTCTGGTGAGTTACCTAATTTCTCTTCCTGATTTTTGTATGAAGAGCCGGTCAATTAATTTTACATTTAAAAACCTATGTGTGCATAGACACTGACAACAGTGTGGCGATCGCCAGAGGGAAGAATGGGTAGGGAGTAGGTTGGAGGGGGTCAAAGGGAGGAGAAAAATTGAGATGAAAAGAGACTTTGCTTAGCGCCACAGGCACACGATGCAGGATGCAGATGGTGCTCTATTGAGCTGTGCACTTGAAACCTGTATGGTTTTGTGAACCAATGTTACCCCAATAAATTCAATTTAAAAGTTATGTGTGCAATCACCACATAAGGAATGTATATTTGTATGCAAAATACATAGAGTTTAATTAAGATGCACATGTTAATAATTGGGTTTAAGTTTACATGTAAACATTTTATAACTTTTCCAGGGTCGCTTTCTTTGAAAATATGGAAAATTTTGATGAAGTCACAAGTTGCAAGAGAGCAATTACTGGAGTTTTTAGAAATGATTCTTGAAAACTCTAACCCAACATATCAGGAGTGAGTTAACTGTAGACATTCCTAATGTTAGGCAATTGCAATTTCAAAATTTAACATGATCATAAGCATATAGGTTTCTTGTTTCTTATGTTTTAGATTTATACTGATTTGTTAGGATTTTGAACATGTATTCCTAGCTATAAATTCAAATTTTGCTATGAATATTTTGCTTACTTAATGATTCTTCATTTTTAAATTCATTGCTAGATAATTTTTAACATCAAATAAGTTTGTATTAAGCTATTATAAATCACTGAGAAAATAATAAACAGGCATTAAAGCTGCATGGCCTTTTTGTTTTTATCATATATGTTCTAATTTCATGAAATGTATAGCAATATATTTTTGATTTATAACCAAAATCCAGAACATTAAAAAAATACTGACAGTTAATTAAAAATTTAAATTTAAAACTCATAAAACTGAAATGGCAAATAGAATACCAAACTGATGTGTGATTTCTGTGTATGTGTTTACCAGTCACAAGTTTGTAGCAATTATATATTTTTTGTTCTACTCAGTCCATATGTGATAATAAATGGCTAAGAGTGAAAGCTGTTCTCTTTTAGGAGAGAAATATATTGTCCAAAAGTGGTGAGTTCCAGAGCTGACATATGAAGGTTTTCCAGAGCTTTGTCACAGATTAATTGTACCCACTAACTGTTGGGGAAAAATTAGATACATTGGTTTGAATAAAACCAGCACAGGAATAGGAAAGACAGTTTAAATCTCAGCTCTATTGCTTTCCAGAGTGAACTTGGGCAATTTTCCTAGACCCCTCCATGCCTCCGTTTAGTTATTGTTAGATTATACAACCCTGTTGCAGAATTATTTTGAGAAATCAATAAAAACATGAAAATCAAATGACTAGGACCCTTCCCAAGGAATTGCGTGCATTTAAAAAAATTAGCATTTGTCACAATAATTGTGCTCAGAGAGGGATGACACATTTTGTATTGCTGGGGCAGTAAAAACATCTTTGATGAACCTCGGCTATGAACACGTTTTTATTGAATGCAAAATACATAGATTATATTTTGGTACACATGTGCAACTGTGGAGAGCAAGACCAATAAAACAGAATTGGTCTGATCAAGATAGCATAAAGTATATAAAACAAAGTGGAGTCACTCATACCAAATGAAACAGTTGTCAGTCGGGCATGCCAGTTTGGTTCAAGAGGGAAATTACCTATCACTTTAAACACATCTGCCAAGGAGACACACCTAAGATATCTGCACATATGACCAGAACAGCCATGTCTGCAGATCAGGACCACCCATAGATAGGCTTCTCTGGAAATTCAACTGCTACAGCGATGCCAAGCAGAACAGCCATGTACCACTCATTGGCTCCTGAGAAACTTCCCCACTTGCCACCAGTGGTGCCCAGGCACTTATTGAAAAGACCCAGCAGGGTGAAGTACCACACTTTCACTGGATAACTGAGGCAAGTTCCAGGCCACTGCTGGGACAGCCCCGCTCCATACACCAGAGTGCTGCCCCATGCCAGCACTGACAGCAGCAAAGGTGGTGTAGTAAATATTCTCCCCAGATCTTCTTCCTGAGTGATGTGAAAGAACTACCCACCTATGATACGTTTATATTAAACCAAATTCTCAAATTACTTGAAGACAGATGATACTAAAAGGGCAAAAATGCTCTCAGTAAAAAGAGAAAAATCAACAGATAGCAGTGCCCAGTTATACAGATTTTAACACCATTTGGGTGTCAGGGGAGAAGAAACTTCACCCCAGACCTGTTAGTTTTACAGCAGTACTGGTAATGAAATGATAAGTTTAATATGGGCAAACAGGAGAATCACAATATGATTCCATTTTCTGACCACAAAATAAGGTGAAACTAGGCCCATTAAAAAAAAAAAAACTTTTTAGACAAAGAAACAAATTTATGAGAAATTGACATAACAAAGTTCATGCTCATTTGAGAGGAACATAAGCAAGGCGTGGACTTAGGTGGTAAATTAGCGAAGGTTCACATGGTTTATTTCTGCAGGCCTTTTCAACTCTGGATTTTGTAACTTTTGCAATAAGGTAATCTCTCAGCCCCTCGGAGTGGGGAGGGTACCTATCACAGGGAGACTGGAATCTCAGGGTCCTGCATTTTTCCAAGAAGGCACAAAGGAGAGTGAGACCTAAAGTGAGTGAGAGCCACCACACAGTCTTCGGAATTGATTCACTTCTTTCGGAATTGGCCCTAGAACCAAGTCTCCTGAATCTCATTTACTCTTGAGTTTCTGCGAGTTAAATAACTGGGAAAGTTAATGATGACTCAATTCGCTTACAGAGAGTGGAATCAAAACCTTTATAAACTAATGAAGTGGAGTTCCACCACTCACCTACACTGTGAAAGAGTTGAAATTCCCAGGGGCAGGTGTCTGGGAGAGCTGAGCCATCAGGACCTGTAGAATAGAGTTAACATCCATTTGCAGAGCACTTGGCATTTCTGGGGAGGTGTGCCCTTCAAGATACTTCTTAGTCAAGATACTTCTTGGCCCTAATGACACAAACTTTTTACGTATTAACTCCACATTTTACCTTTTGGGCTCCTGGAATTTTTTTTCTCTTTTGCTTTTATTCCCATCTATGCCGAGAATTAAATCTGGATGGATTACAGGTAAAGACTTGAACTACAGGGCTACCCTTTTCAATAGATAGAACGAGTGACCACCTGGATTAGTAAGGATTCCTTTGGTTAAAGTGATAAAAACCAAAAGCAAACCAGCTGAGGCAAAAAGGAGTATTTATTGGGGGATGTCTTGTCAAATGTGATTAAACAAGTTTGATGAATAAACCTGTAGGGCTGGGGCTGTCACAGACTCTAGGAACAGCTGGGACTGGGGACATGACCACTGTCAGGATTCTGTCAAAGCCTTTTACCTTTGTTCCTCTGCTTTTCAGCTTCATGCTTCCTCCTTGAGGAGGCCAGCTTCCTACCTTACTCGCCCAACACCTGCAGCTCACACCTTGCTGCTCCTACTAGCCGGGAATCCCTGTGACCTTTTCTAATTCTAGTTGAGAAAAACTGCGGAAGGGATTCAGTCAGTCTTTGAGGGCCTAGGCTCCCCATTGGGGTGTTCAGCCAAAGCCCAGAGGCCATGACGCTATGACTGGCCTAGCCTGGGTCAGGGGCCTGGTCAACATCACAAGACTTGTGGAGGTTTGGAGATTTGCTCTGAGATCATCTAACAGCTCCCATTCAACCCACGGGAACAAGGAGGGGAGAGGGTCGGTTCCAAAAAGGATTTTGTTGACTCCGAGGTTCCAGCAAAATGAGTTATGTGGACTAAACTCTGTATATGGAGAGATGTCAGGGTAGGGGTAGGGGAGGAAGGGCCTTATTATTTCTCTAAAATTGGTCTCCTATTTGCTTCAATTTGGGGAATTCTGTATTAGTGATCTTTTTTCTTTCTTTCCTTTTTTTTTTTTTTTTTTTAAGGCAGCACCCATATTAAAACAAAAGGAAACTCTTGCACAGCACCTATAGTGGCCTGCCTAACAGTTACCCCATCACCCCCTTCCTTGCGGGCTGAACCTAACCGTCTCCCTAGAAGCTGGTAATATCCCCAGAACTTACCATCACTTCCGGCACATGGTAGGCACTCAGGAAATCTTGAACACGGAGTGCTTCATAGAGACTGAATGTGTAATAAGCCCCAGCACAGCGCAGTGAGAAGCTATTTGTTTGTTGTATATATTCACATAGTTATGGGATGGTGTAGCAAAGATCTTAGTTCAAGTCCCAGTTCTGTACTTTAGAAAAGTAAAATTTGGAAGACATCCATACATAGGCAGATTTTTTTACATAAGTGTCACGTGGAGTGAGTGTTTGGAAAACAATAATAATAGCTAACCTATAAAGTGTCAAGGACTTCTCTAAAGGTTTATACATGTTTACTCACTAAATTGTTACAACATCTCTTATGAGCTAGGTAGGTACTTACTGCTCCTATTTCATAGATAAGGAATTGAGGTAAAGGGAGAATAAATGACTTGTCTAAGGTCTCTCAGCTAGTATAATATTATTGGATCAGCGTCTATGAAAGTCATTAAATAAATATTAATCATATTAGCCCTGCCAGTGGCTAAGTGGATAAGCACTGGCCTGTGAACCCAAAGGTCGCTGGTTTGATTCCCAGCCAGGGCACATAACCAGGTTGCAAGCCAAATCTCCAGCCAGGTCTGTAGCTGGAGGCAGGTGAAAGGCAACTATACATTGATGTTTCTCTCCCTTTCTTCCTCCCCCACCCCTTGTCTCTAAAAAATAATGAATTTCTAAAATCTTTAAAAATTATTCATCATATTAATATTAATCGATTATAATTAGACTTGTAATCTTTAAGATGTCATGTGGAAAGACTGAAAGAAACAGCAGGGACGAAAGGTTAATATGCTGTATTTTATAGGTTTTATGTGCCATCTAGTGGTGATCTAGAGAATTCCATTATTGTACATATTTCACTCTAAAATCTAAGGTTTATTTTTCCCATAATGATCTTTAAACAGCATCATAAAGCGGCAATACATTTATAACCACATACTTACGTAGTTTATGGGCCCAGTAAGAGAACAGCACACATTTACAGGATCATTCCAACTGATAGTCGAGAAACCAGCTTTCTAGTGCTAATGTTAATGAAAAGATTTTTAAAATTTGGAATACATTTTCTTGCAGAAAATAGTCATTTGCTCTCAGATACAGTATGAAATAAGCTAGATGTTGAGGTTTGGGACAGACAGCAGTAAGACAGATGGTTTCCTTTCTGGGAAACAATTTGTTGCTACTACAAATGATATACACAGAAGGTCTGTTCCCAAAGTATAGAGCCAATGTGTCAATATAATTAAAACAGCTCAAGCTCGATACTTTTGGGACAGACCTTGTAAGGCAGGTCAGCACTGGGGGCCTTTCCTGAGGGTGTGCTAAGTTATCCCAGAGGCTGGCACTATAGCTGCTCTGAATTTTATTCACTGCTGGGCTGGAGAGAGGGAGCCATGGGGCCCAGAGCTGACCAGTGTTCCTGGTTCTGAATTCACATGTCCACTCTGGTCCTACCCATTTGGATACAATGCAGTTATGCTGTTCCCTTTTATAAATGTGTGAGTTTCAATAGCAGGATCCTAGCATTTATCATTTCCACATAGCATAGCATAATGTTAATGTGAGGAACTTGAAAATTGTGTATATAAAAAATTGACCATTCAACTTTGAATATTTTGTTACACACTTTATGAATTATTTGTATAAACATATTTCTACTACAGGAATATTTTCTGGTGCATATGATCAATAAATTTGTCCCTGGAGCACTAGACATGTACTATAATCTTTTACACATCTTTAGAGAATTCATCACATTATGTTCTAAAATCCTAGAATCTGCTAATATTCAGAAATCTTTAGATTTGAGGTCTTTCATTTATTTATTTATTTATTTATTTAAAAATATTTTAGTTATTATTTTTAGAGAAATGGGAAAGGAGGGAGGAACAGCCGGAGAGAAACATTAATGTATGGTTGCCTTTCAGCTGCCTCCAGCTACAGACCTGGCTGGAGACCTGGCTTGCAATCTGGTTATGTTGCCCTGGCTGGGAATTGAACCAATGACCTTTGGGTTCGTGGGCCAGCACCTTATCCACTGTGCCACAAGCCAGGGCTTGATGAGGTCTTTTAAATAGTGATATTATCAGAAGAAAAAAAGTCATAAGAACATAGATAACTTACCATGAATTTCTCTTTCACTGAGTAATACATGATGTATGACTATATTATGTTATCCTTCCCAGGTGAAAAAGAACTGCTATGCTAGTTTGTAGAGATTAGTTTAACAGTTTCTGTATTAAATGTCAGTATGATAACAGATTTTTTTTTGACACAGGTAAACTAAAGGCTAATAAATGCAATTGATTAAGTGGTACGATCTAAAATGTAACACCTTTTGAATATAAATCTCATTTGTGTGAAAGGAAAGCTAAGTTTTTTAAAAAGGTACCTTAAAATTATATATATTACTATATTTTGGATTGGGTATAAATGTATAGATGATATGTCTTTATATATATATAAAATACTAGAGAATTATCTGGAAGCCTTGCCATTGTTTAAAAATGTGACACCTTAAAAATATTTTTAAATATTGTCTTGGGATACACAAAGCAACAGCTCCTGAAATATCTTAATTTCTACTTCATTCCGTTTTTCAAAAGAAATTTGAACATAACCAAGAAATTGCTTGGAATGCATCAGAAATTAACCTTCATATGTACACACAGGGCTCAAGATCTTAGGGGCCCAAAAGAAAGCGTGGCATTTGGTCATACTCTTCTGATTGGGGAAAGTGTACCGCTGAGCCCTCTGTTCCCAAGTGGGATACAGGATTCTTGGTCATTTTATGAAACACAGTCTTGAACATTAAAATGGAGTAAACACCATTATTCACTAATTCCTCATGGTAAGTTCTTGGCAGGGACAAGGAATAGTTTTGAAAATTTTTCAGGGACCTTGAGGAGGGGTCTAGTCAAGGAACTAATATAAATGACTCCTCCGCATGTACAATACGGAGGGGGGGGGGGGGGTGGCGGGGGGTGGGGAGAGCAATCGGGGAAATAGAACAACAATTTTATTTTATTTTTTAATGAAAGAACAAATACGCTCAGGTGTGACTAGAACAGGGTCCCAGTAGGGGGTTTCAGGGCTGGGGACTATCTGCTCCTTTTCACCGTGCTGTGGGGCCCCTCTCCAGATTCTCATGGAGCAGAATTGTCCACGCCTGAGCCTCCAATCAGAGCGGAAGATCTGGAAACACAGTCGCGCCTGTGACTCCCATAGGAGGGCAACTTTTCCCAAGGACAGGCTGATGTTAATGAAGACAGGCCTCCAACTGTTATCTAAGGGTTATGCTGGGAAAGATACCAAGCAGAAGGAGCAGGCCTTTCTCCTGAGCCCCTCCAGAATAATTCGCAGTGGAAGTGGGGTGGGACCAGGACAGGGTTAATTTAATTATCTGGTTCAACATGGGCTTATCATTTTCTGCACATAGGACAGTCCCAAGTGACTGGATTCTGAATAAGTGCCTTCTTTGAGGACCCTAATCTTAATGAAAGCACCCCTGTGGATTCTTGCGTGGGAGACAACACCAAACTGCTGTGTTGGTATCCGTTTTTCACGTTTTCCTCAGTACTGTTTCCATTAGAAAAACTTGTGGAAGGAAGAGGCAAGGAAGGGGAGCAGTTTAGACAAGAACCTAGTTTGGAGGAACCATAGACATGGACAACAGGTGGGATTGACTTTGGGGTGAATGGGTGGGTGGGGAAGAGGACAGAGGGGAGTAAAAAGGGGATGGATGTAATACAACAACAATAAAATTTTAAAAAGAAAGAAAGAAAAACTTGCAAAATGTACTTTTTGTAAGCATCTGCCTTGTTTCCTGCAAGCACAAAAATTTCTGTTCCACCCTACCCTCCCTTGCTCTTTTCTTTGTTTAGGCTCTTGGAAAACTTTCTAAATCTGACTTCTATCACAAGGTGGAACACTTCCACACGTGGGGTGTGCACAATGGAGAGACCAGACTCTCTGCGAAATGGTTGGCCTCATTCTCAGAGCCTGAGTTGGGCTTTTGCCATCAGCTAAGGTGCATTTTTCTTGTACCCAACTTCTGGGACTAAGTAGAAGGCAACGTTAGCATCAAGTTAGCTTCAGGAAATGCAATGGAAACCAGAGGAGTAGGAGGAAGGGACCATTTTAGCATGTTAACTGAGGTTTCCTACTAGGACCGCCAGCTCTAGGAGAACTTATAAACTATGGTTTGTTTTTTTGTTTTTTGTTTTTTTGTTTGTTCATTTGTTTGTTATGCATCTGCCTATACTTACTGCAGGCCCACAATTTTTTATTTAACTATTCTACTTCATTCTAATTTCACCCATATTAGGCCTCTGGATTCCTTTTCAAGTGTGGCATCTGCTGAGAGAAAAGAGAAGTAGGCCTAACTCTTTGTCCTCAGAACCACTTCTTGTACATTAACTGTTCTACTCTGACATATCCTTTCTGCTCATAAGCACTCTACACCATCACTAAAAACTTAAAAAAAATTCTCTATGATACCTAATTACCAAAGGCTGTAATGTTTATTTACCAGTGTTTTTATTTTGGAAGGGAAAGTTTCCATAACTACCCTCAGACCTCCCCTCATTTCTTTCCCTGTAGATGAAGTGAGATATCTGTTGATGTATGACAACTGTCTGGAGCTTACATATATATACATATAAAATCCCAAGAGTCAGGAATCTGACTTGTATTTTTCTATTGTATTCCAATGCTACATTCCCATTATCTTTTTAAAAACTATATCTACAACTTAAACTTCATATCAGTTATAATGCCAATCATCAATAAAACTGAAGCTTATAAAAATCTAGAGATGGCCAGAAAATTACCAAGTTTGTGTCAGTAATACATAGACAAAATAAAACTTCCTCAGTCCTGAGGAACCACTCCAGCAACTAGGCAGTGGTGTGTGAATAGTACACGAGGTCTGTCCCGAAAGTCTGGGCTGTGCAAACTTTTAATTATATTGACATTGGCTCAATATTTAAAAAAAAAAATTTTTTTTAATATTTTGCTTTGGTTCATCTTTTATTTTTCTATTGTATTTTAAGTTTTTAAAAGCAGTAATATATATGCATGTGTGGGTATTAAATAAAGTATTTATTATATGTACGTTTAAGTCAGTTGTTTATTTATGGTTTTAGGTGTTGAAAATGAGATGACACTTTCTTTTAGGCTAATTCTATTGATGTAAGTACCCTGGGTACCAGAATCTTCCTCCATGGAAGAGAGCTTTCTGACATTTGGATAATTGTCCTTGAGGTATTTGATCCTGGGACTGAAATTCCATTGTGTTAAGCCAATCATTTAATAGTTTTAATACCTATAATAATACTCTTCCTGTCCCTGTTAATAGTGTTTGCTTATCAGAGTGAATATTTTCATTTGTTGTACGAATGACACTAACACTGAGTAATATTTGGCAAGTCAGCCATCATGGACCTTAGAGTTGGTCTATGAACAGATGAAATAGAATCTACACAGTTATAATTCTAAAATGCTGAGGTTAAAATGTAAGATATTTATTGATACTCTCCTATTTCCAAGGAAGGGAATATTAAATGGTAAGGAAAAACAAAACACTGCTGGTGTGAATGTAGATGGTACAGTCACTATGGAAAACAGACTGGTGATTCCTCAAAAAATTAAGATTCAAGTTACTATATGACCCAGCAATCCCTCTCCTGGGTATCTACCCCCAAAACTGGAAAAGGTATTCACAGAGATACATGCACCCCTAGGTTTATTGCAACATTATTCATAATGGCCAAGACATGGAGACAGCCAACATGTCTTTCAATAGAGGATTGGGTAAAGAAGATGTGGTGCATATACACAATGGAATACTACTCAGTCATAAGAAAAAGATGAAATGTTGCCATTTACAAGAACATGGATGGGCCTTGAGAATATGTTAAGTGAAAGAACTCAGTCAGAAAAAGCTGAGAACCATAGACTTTCCCTCATATGCGGGATCTAGTACTGAAATTCACGATTGCAGACAGCAATATGGTGGCTGCCAGAAGGCAGGGAGTGAGGGTGAAGTGGGACTTAAATATGGTGACAGAAGATAGTCTGACTTTAGGTGGTGGGCACACAGTGCAATGTATACTTGAAGCCTATAAGAAGATTTTATTAACCAATGTCACCCAATAAATTTAATTCAAAACCCCAAGGACTGAAGTTAGCTCCCAGTTTAAATCTGCTTATACAATTTTGGTTCGTTTATTCTTTATGCATTTATAACTCAGACTCATACCTGTGATTTTATTTATTTCTGAAAAGAATTTCACTAAAACCAGAAGTGCTTTTTCCCTTATGCTAAAGTTATTTGTGAGAACTTGACAATCTTGATCTATGAGTGGCCTATACAGAAAACTTACTATTAATTCTGCTGAATTTTCCAAGTATTGGCAAAATAGAGCTGCCTCACAGAATTCCATGGTAAGTAGAAAGTCCTTGGTGAATCTCTTTCAGAATAGAATGATCTAAAAGAGGGACACATTATTAGCAATATGAGTTATAAAATATTTTATTTATTTTAAATGCAGCTGAAAGTTCAAATGTGTTTTTTCTTTCCCATATATTTAAGGTTACTATGTTATTTACTAAATACTTACTTACCATTTTGTACAATTTTAGTATAATATATTAAGTCCTCATAGTATCTTCTACATTGTGCCTAACTGGCAATCTCTTAAACAGCAACAAAGAAGGCTAAATTTTAATTATAATTAAAAAAAAAATTTTAACATTCTAATCAATACCTCTCTTACCCAATTTACTCTTTGTGATTTCTCATTGTAATTCCCCCACATCTAACTTCTATGTTACTCATTTTTCTTAGCATGAGTTGTTTTCCACAAAGGAAATTCAGGAACTATAAAGTGACATTAAGACTAAGAAGTAACTGTACTATAGGCAGAAGCACAGAAGCTGACACACCAAGAGGCAAGGATGATCTAGAACCAGGGAGACAACAGACCTAGAAGAAAAACAGCGGCAGGACCGGGATGCTGGTTTCTCACCAAAGCTCTTGTTTAATCAGTACCTAGATAAGACTGATGGATGCTCAATAGCAGACCCCATTGTAGCCATGGCAAACTATTAAATGTCCTATACTTTCTGGGGTTTATGTTAAGCAGGTAAATTTCCCAGAGTTTATCCCACTGCATTTTTATTTGTAGGAAAATAAAAAATAACCACCCCTTGAAGAAATTTCTTAAAAAATATTACATGAAGGAGGTGTCTGGGTGAACCCCACTGACTTGCCAAAGAACATACACTAAATTCTTCAAACCATTTTTTGTTTTTTGAAAGTGAGGGATGGTGTTACATATTGAACTCCAACTCAAA
This sequence comes from Noctilio leporinus, assembly GCA_004026585.1. Classification (NCBI taxonomy): domain Eukaryota; kingdom Metazoa; phylum Chordata; class Mammalia; order Chiroptera; family Noctilionidae; genus Noctilio; species Noctilio leporinus. The sequence goes on along the minus strand of PVIW01010978.1, from coordinate 4,046 downwards.
ATTTTTTCACACCCTGTTGGCATAGCTACCTTGCATAAACATCTGGATTCCAAGAACAAAAATGAATTGAATGTTGCATCCATTACAAAAAACTTGATTGGATGTAATGCACTACTTAACTGTAAACTATACTATCAAAAATATAAATGAAACTTCCTCCTGGAAGAAGTATAAATAACCAGCCATCTTTTTTTCTATATCTTTGTTGACTATGTGACTTACAGATGAATTTCAAATAAAAATAAAAAAACTATTTTCTGAATTATTGTGGAAAATATGGGAAATGAATATTTAAGCCAACAAAGATATATATATTATGCTATACAATGCCAGAAAGAAACCTAGAATTGAGTTGTATCATATAGAGCAAGTATCTTACATGTCACGAAACTTCAATGTACCAATATCAATGGCAGCTTGATGGATTGCTATGTTCTCGTCTGTGTTGTATGTAGGAATATCTCTGATAATGAAAACAGTCTCTCTGAACTGCAAATATTACAAAATAAATAATATGATCTATATGATTAGGTGATTTCAAAATAAAATTAAAACATATTTAATCACCAAGATCATGAATTTTAATAAAATACTGTGAAATACCTATTTACCTGATTACATAGAAATAGATTTATTTTAAAAGTAAATTTTAACACTTGAAGATGTCATTAAACTTACTTGCTTATAAACAGATTTATGCTAATTTACTTGCACAAACATAATTTATTAATTTTTCTATCAATTGTACTGGAAAAACATTTTTTATAAATGAAATTTGCTATTTCACTATTAATCATTCATTTAACTTCATTTCAGCATACTAATAGGAATAATTCTAGAGGGGTAAGGACAGAACTATACATATAGTTTTATGTGCATATAAAATTTAGTCTGTTTTTAAATCATAAATCCAATAGAAGATCTCAATCATTTTTCTCATAAAATGTCATCACAATTTTCTACTTGATAAAACCTGTTGGCTGTATCCATAGTATGTGGGTAAGATGCCTAGCATTCTGAAATTGAGTAACAGAAGTCAGATCTGTATTCCCATCAAGGTACTCTACCTTGTATGGTCAAGTTCTCAAAAGCTGATTCAGTAGCAGCAAGGAAAGATAGAACAATCACATAGAAGTTATGGTCTATAATGTAGCAGAAGAAAGTATCTGTAATAATCAACTATTTATGCAAAACAAGACTTTGCAAAATGACTATGGCTTAGCCTACATAATTTAGCCAGTTGATTTTCCACACCATTATGTTAAACTTGGTTTTAGAAAACGCACAGGAGAGATCAAAGATGGTGACAGAGTAGAGAGCAGTGCTGATGGTGTTCTCAAGTACTAGAGCAGCTGGAGGTCAGGATAGGGAGCACAAGACTTCTTCAGGTCCCTAAGAATTGGAGCGGTCAGCATCTGGACACAGGGGAGCACAGCCCAGAGGCAGCAGAGATCAGCAGGAGAGCAGGTGAGGCAGTTCTGGACCAACCAGCTGGCTGGTCGGCTCTGGGCAGGGGCAGCTCTACCCAGAGGGGTGTGTTTAACTGAAGCAGCTCCAGGCTCCCTTCCAGACTGGAAGTCTCAACAGTGAAGTGTGGGCAGCAAGGGCAGACGCCAGAGGGAACGAGGAATTGAACTCCTGCAGGGGAGGGACTGTGTGGGAGCCTCGCTCCGGCAACAGGGAGAGGAAGCTCCTCACGGGGCCAGAGGCAGAGGAGAAGAGTCCTGCGGGGAGCAGGAGTGGGGGAGCGGGGAAGTGCACCGGCCGGGGCGGTGAGAGGGCTGAAAATGGTGCTGCTGGGCCACTAGGGAAACAGCAGCTTTAAGCCCCTGCGACGGGGGAGGCCCAGCCCTGCGCACCCACACAGGCCCCCAGGCTCCCTCCGAAACTCCAAACTGCAAGCCAGGAACTTGTAGCTGGGGCAACTGACCCGTCCATTGCCGGAGACAAAGGCCACAGATGCACTGTGAGGGGAGCATCACAGAGGCGGCGTAAAGGACTCCTCGGAGAGCTGGTCAACTTGGAGGATTGGCTCTTGCCCCGGGGGAGCTGGGCAGTGTTGGCAGACCCCAGGCACTGTTGGCAGATGGGGGCTGCCTCCTCCGGGAGCTGCGGGGGCAGAGCCAGTCATCACAGGAACCAACGAGGTTGCAGGCTACCCTGCAGGGGTGCCAGGTGCCCATCACAGGCAGGAACCTCTGCCAGGAGTTGGAGGGGACACCCTGCAGGCCCCAGAATACCGGCAGCCCTAAAACCCAGCTAGGCTACTGAACGCCCAGCCTACCTGGGGGCTGACACTCAGAATCAGCCCTGACTGTGACAATCAGAGGCCCTGCCACTCCAAGACCAGCTAGACTGTAGACTGCAAAGACCTGACCAAGAAAAAGAGGCAGCCTCAGGAAATGGATTGCTGCTAATCTCAAGTACCTGAGTTATACTGAGAGCTACATGAACTATTAATCCCCAACATATCCTTTTCAAAAGTTACTTCTCACATATTTTTAATCTCCCCCCATCTCAATCCACCTAAATACCCAAGACCCTCCTCTACTCTTGAGTTAAAGTCGACTCACTCTCTGGCTACAACGCATTACCAGTCCTCAATCTAAGTATTCCTCCCATCCCCAGCCACCTAAACCCTTTCTTTATTCTTTTCTTTCTTCCTTCCTTTTTTTTCTTTCTTTTTTTTTTTTCTTTTGTTCCTGTTAAAGCCCACAGGTCCTGGCTCCACCTGGACCAATCAGAGATCATAAAGGGTTAACAGACACCTAAACCCTTTCTTTATTAATATTGTCTTTTCTTTTTCTTGTTATTTTTTCCTTTCTTAATTTATTTATTTTTCTCTCTCTGATATAAGCCCAGAGGTCCTGGCTCCACCTGGAGCAGTCAGGGATTATTAAGGGTGAACAGCCATCTAAAACCTTTCTTCTTATTATTATTATCTTTTTTTTTCTTTTTTCTTTTCTTTTCCTTTCTTTTTTTCCTGCTAAAAGCCCACAGGTCCAGAATACAACCAGACAGCCCAAATAAAGGACACACCAAGAACAACAAGTGAAGAAAATCTGGGAGAATGCAACATTGAACCCCACAAATCTCCTAATACAGAAGGGTGCTCAACTAAGGCAAGGAAGCAAAGCAGGTTAATCCAAGGAAAAAACAAAAAAAATAAAAAGCAAGCAACAACAGACACCCAAAATGGGGGAAAAAGAATCAGTCCATCACCAAAGGGAAAGGAAGAATCCCCAGAAAGAACACAAAATGAAGCAGAGGCACCTGAAATATCAGATAAGGAATTCAAAAGAATGATGATAGAGAAGCTCAGTGAGCTCAGTCACATCAAAGAAAACTATAAACAACTCCAGGAGAACTACAAAGTACTCCAGGGAAGTTACAAGGAACTTACTGAGAGCTACAACAGCATGAAAAAGGACATAGAAACTATCAATAAATGCCAGGAGGAAATGAAGAATACAATTTCTGAATTGAAGAATACAGTAGAGGAAATCAACAGTAGGCTAGAGGAAGCAGAGGACCGGATCAGCAAGTTAGAGGATAATGTAGACAAATACTCCAAGACAATACAAGAGAATAAAAAAAGGCTAAATAAGACTGAAGAGCTGCAGGACAACATGAAACGTAACAACATCCGTATCATAGGGACACCAGAAGGAGAAGAGAAACAAGGAATGGAAAACCTGTTAAAAAAAGTCATGATAGAAAATTTCCCTAACATGATGAGTGAAAATATTAATCCAGTTCAGGAAGCACAGAGGGTCCCAATGAAGATCAATCTAAACAAACCAACACCAAGGCATATTACTATTAAAATGGCTAATTTCAAAGACAAAGAGAATCCTAAAAGCATCAAGAGAGAAATGACAAATAACATATAAAGGGGCTCCAATAAGGCTATCAAATGATTATTCAACAGAAACAATTCAAGCCAGAAGGGAATGGCAAAAAGTATTTCAAGTCATGGTAAACAAAGGCCTGCAACCAAGAATACTCTACCCAGCAAGGCTCTCATTCAAGATAGAAGGAGAAAT
>PVIW01010977.1:0-40561 GCA_004026585.1 Noctilio leporinus | reverse complement strand
GAAGGAACTTGTACCCTTTGCAACAACATGGATGGAACTGGAGAATATTATGCTTAGTGAAATAAGCCAGTCAGTGAAGGACAAATATCATATGATCTCACCCATTACAGGACAATAATGAACAAAACTAACAACAAGCAAAACAGAACCAAATATATGAATACAGTGAATAGGCCTTCAGTGGTCAGGGGGAAAGGGGTTGGGGGGAGGGGGGGGGGACAGAGGCAAGAAAGGGGAGCAGCTTAGACAAGAACCTAGTATAAAGGAACTATGGACATGGACAACAGGTGGGATTGACTTTGGGGGGAATGGGTGGGTGGGGAGGGGGACAGAGGGGAGCAAAAAGGGGATGGATGTAATACAACAACAATAAAATTAAAAAAAAAAAAGAAGTATATTTTTTATTCAAGTGATCCACACATCGACCCATTTTCCTATTTGTATATGAAAAGATGTTTCAAGAATTTAAGTGCATACTTTTAGAGCCATATGCAGGCATAGGTAAGCAGTAGCACATGTCAAATATTTAATAGGAATGTAATAATGAGATGACAGAGGAATAGGTAGAAGCTATACTAACCTTCTCCCAGGATCAATCTGGAATTAAACTAAGTTATAGCAAAATCATCTAGAATAACCAACTAAATAATAGTTGGCGAGAGGCTTTATAACCATGGACATATAGAAGAAACCACTTCACTGCAATGTGACTAGTACAGAGCATGGGGGGATGCAAAATGGCTGGTTGGCTCCCAAAGGTGGCAGCTGAACTGCAGGAGAGAAATTTCAGTGGCTGAGAGGTCCCCCTAAGAAGTTTGGGGTCTAAACCCCAAGGTAGGCCCCCAGCCTATAGCACCAGAGCCAGAAAGGAGCCAAGATAACATGAAGCTCTGAAAACTAGTGGGATTTTTGTTTGCCAAGGAGAGATAGCTAGAGACATAAGAGCCTCTTAAAGGGCCAAAGCATGAAATTTCATTTTTTCAGCCACTTACCCTAGGCTTTGGCAAAGGGAAAGCAGAGTGGACTAGAGATGCTTGAGGAGAGTCTGGGGATAGAGGTTTTAAGGAGAGAACTAAGGGAGTAGCCAATTGAATCCCCATGCTGATTCATCCCCCATACTGCAGAAGCTATCTTGCTCAGACAGAGCAGTCCCCTCCAAGTGGCATTATTCTGAGGGGAAGCAATAGCCCCACCCATAGGAATCATCTGCCTCACCTTATGATGCTCAAGCCTGACTGCTGATTACAGATTGATTAGATTAACAACTGAAGGAGATAGCATAGACTGTGGATTGCTGGTAGTCTAAAACAGGCTTTTTATGGCCTGATTGGAACATCCTGTTTTATTTACAATGTAAATTTTACTTTATTTCTCTCTTTGCCTTGTCTCTATTCCCTACTCATTATTGCTCCTCCCTCTACCCTCTCAAAATATATTTCTTTTAGTAAGTCACCTCATGTTTATTTTTCCTTTCTCATAATAGTCTTAATCTCTTCACACTTTTATTAATATTGGCTCATTACTGATAGTGTGATTATGGGTGGGGGATATTTTTGCAGGTTTGAATTTGTTTCGTTGGTTGTTTGGTTTTGTTCTGGTAGCATCTGTATAATAGCATACAAGATGTGGTGGGTGGAGTGACTCTCTGTCAACATGCTGGAAGGAAAGACTCACCTAAGGAGAACCCAACAAGAACCAAAACCCAATTACAACCAGGTATCCCACATAAAGGGTACAAAGGGCATCCAAAGAGCATCAAGTTTAGGAGACCAAGGAGATTGTACCACTGAACCCCATAGGTCTCCTACCACAGAAGGTCACACCATGAAGACAGGGAGTCAAAACAGATTAAGAAGGAGAAACAAATAAGAAGTGTTATCTAAAATGGGAATACAAATAAAACAACAACTTCCAATTAAAAGGAAAATAGGAGAACCCAGAAAGAGTGCTAAATGAAATAGAGGCAAGAAAATGATCAGACATTGAGTTTGCAAAAATGGTTAGCTTCCATGAGCTAAATGAGAACTACAAAAAGTTCCAGGGAATTACAAGGAACTTACTGTGAACAACACCAGCATGATAAAAGACATAAAACTATCAATAAGATCCAGGACAAAATGAACACAATATCTGGAATGAAAAACACAGTGAAGGAATTAAAAGCAGGTTAGATGAAACAGAGGATCAAATTAGTAAGCTAGAATACAAGGTAAAAAATAATTATCAAATAAATGAAAGAAAAAAAGACTCAGAAAGAGCAAAGATGGTTTAAGGGAGCTGCAGGGAAACATGAAGTATAATAATATCTGTATCATAGGGATACCAAAAAAGAAGAGGTGCAAGGGATAAAAAGCCTATTTTAAAAAGTAATGACAGAAAACTTCCCTAATTCGATGAGAAAAAAAGTCATGAACATGCAGGAGGCACAGAGAGTCCCAAACAAGATGAACCCAAAGAGCCCCACTCTAACACACATCATTATTGAAATGGAAAAATTAAAAGAGAGAATCTTAAAGGCAGCAAGGGAAAAAAAAAAAGCTAATAACATGCAAAGTAACTTTGATAAGGCTATCAGCGGATTACTCAACAGAAACATTACAAACCAAAACGTAACAGCAAGATGTATTCCAAGTAATGAAACCCAAGGCATGCAATGAAGACTGCTCTAACCAAGGCTCTCATTTAAAATGGAAGGAGAAATAACGAGTTTCCCAGGCCAAAAAAAAAAAAAAAAAAAGGCTGAAAGAATATATCTCCACAACATCACAAGAGAAGCTAAAGGGACTACTTTGATAAGATAAAGAAAAAGAAAGAGAAACACAGATACAGAGGGAAAAATGGCAACAAACAAGTACCTATCATTAATAACTGTAAATGTAAATGGATTAAATGATCCAATCAAAAGACATAGGATATGCCCTGGCTGGTAGCACAGTGGATAAGGCGCCAGCCTGCGAACCCAAAGGTCACTGGTTCGATTCCCCAGCCAGGGCACATAACCAGGTTGCAAACCAGGTCTCCAGTCAGGTCTGTGGCTGGAGGCAGGTGAAAAGCAACCATACATTGATGTCTCTCTCCCTCTCTGACTCTCTCCCTTCCCCTCTTTCTAAAAATAATGAATTAAAATCTTAAAAAATAAAAGACATAGGGTAGCTGAATGAATAAGAAAACATGACCCACATTTATGCACCTCTGAGCAAAAGATCTACACAGATTAAAAGTAAAGAGATGGAAAAATATATTCCAAGCAAACATATATAAAATAAAAGCTGGGGTAGCAATACTTATATCAGACAAAATAGATTTCAAAACAAAGGCAATAAAAAGAAACAAAGAAGGACACTATATAATACTTAAGGAAATAATCCATCAAGAAAATATAACCCTTGTAAACATATGTGCACCCAACATAGGAACACCTAAGATATATAAAGAAAATCTTGGGAGGACTTCAAGAAAGGTATCAACAGCAATATACTCACAGTAGGTGATTTTAGCACCTATTGTCAACAAGGGATAGATCTTCCAAGCAAAGTATAGAGAAGGTTATTGTGGCATTGAACAATACTCTAGATCAATAAACATAATTGATATATACATATCTTTCACCCCAAAGAAGCAAAATACACATTCTTTTCAAATGCACATAGAACATTTTCAAAGACAGACCACATGGTAGAACATAAAACAAGCCTCAGTCAAGTCAAGAAAACTGAAATAATTTCAAGCATCTTCCTGGATCAATGGTTTGAAACTAGAAATTAACTTCCGGGAAAAAAACCTCAAAAACATTCAAATACATGGAGAATGAATTATAGGAGAGTCAAACAATGAGGTGAAAAATGAAATTAAAAAGTTTCTGGAAACAAATGAAAAGGAACACACAACATCCCTAAACCGAAGGGGTGCAGCATAGGCAATACTGAAGAGAAGTTCATAGCAATACAAGCCTACCTAAAAAAAAGATAGAAAAATCTCAAACTACTTAACTATGCATGTACAAGAACTAGTGGACAACACCAAACAAGGCCTAGGGTGAGCTGAAGGAAGGGGGAAAAAATCAAGATTAGAGCAGATTTAAATGACATAGAGACTAAAAGAAAAATGTAAAGGATTAATAAATCCAGGAGCTGGTTATTTGAAAAGATAAACAAAATTGACAAGTCTTTTAAATCAGATTCATAAAGAAAAAGAGAGGACCCCATAAATAAAATCAAAAACAAAGGTGGAGAAATACAGCTGATACCACTGAAATACAAAAATTTATAAGAAATTACTATGAACAACTATATGCCAAGAAATTTGACAACCTGGGTAAAAGAGACAAATATGTAGAAATACATAATCTTCCAAAACTGAATCAAGAAGTAGATAGCTAAATAGACTGGTAACCACAAGTGAAATTGAAGCAGTAATCATAAAACTCCCAGCACACAAAAGCCCCGGATCAGGTGGCTACACAGGTGAATTTTACCAAACATTTATGGAAGAGCTAACTCCTATTCTTCTCAAACTATTCCAAAACATTCAAGAAGAGGGAAGACTCCCAAACTATTTTAATGAGGCCAGTACGTTCCAATCTCCAAAACACACCAAAAAAAAAAAAAGAAAAGAAAACTACAGGCCAATACTGCTAATAAATATAGATGCTAAAGCCCTCAACAAAATAATGGCGAACCAGATTCAGCAATGCTTTAAAAAGATCATATACCATGATCAAGGTGGAATTTACATGCAAGGATGATATTCTATTCAGAAATCAATAAACATAATATATCACAGAAACAAAATGAAAAACAAAACTCACATGATCATATCAATAGGTGCTGAAAAAACATTTGAAAAAGTACAGCATATATTTATGATAAAAACACTCAGAGGAATGGAAATAGAGGGAGCATACCTCAATATAATAAAGGCCATATACAAGAAACCTATAGCCAGCATCATACTTAACGAGCAAAAACTAAAAGCTTACCTCCTAAGATCAAGAAACAAGACAAGAATGTCTGCTTTCACTGCTTTTATTCGACATGACACTGGAATTTCTAGCTACAGAGATCAGACAGAAAAAAGAAATAAAAGGCAACCAAACTGGGAAAAAAGAAATAAAACTGTCATTATTTGCAGATGGCATGATAATATATATAGAAAACCCTATAGGTTTCACCAAAATACTACTCAACCTAATAAGTGAATATGGTAAATTAGCAAGATACATAATTAATATTCAGAAATTGAAGTCATTTTTGTACACCAACAATGAAATACCAGAAACAGAAACTAGGTAAAATCCCATTTATAAAAGCAACAAGAATAATAAAGTACTTAGGAATAAACTTAACCAAGGAGGTAAAAGACCTGCACCTGGAAAACTACAGAACACTGAAGAAAAAAATTAAGGAGAATACAAATAAACAGAAGCATAGACCATGCTAGTGGACTGGAAGAATTAATATCATCGAAATGTCCATACTATCCAAAACCATTTATAGATTCCATGTACCAATGACATATTTCAAAGATTTACAACAAATATTTCAAAAACTTATATGGAACCAAATACAACTCCAAATAGCTTCAGCAATCTTGAGAAAGAAAAACAAAGTAGGAGAAATCACAAAACCTGGTATCAAACTATATTATATGGCCACTATAGTCAAAACAGCCTGATATTGGCATAAGAACAGACACATAGATTAATGGAATGGACTAGAAAGAATTGTCACTGTATGGTCAATTAGTATTTGACAAAGGGTGTAGGATCCTAAAATGGATTAAAAATAGCCTCTTCAACAAATGTTGCTGAAAGAAATGAAGTGGTATATGCAAGAAAATGAAACTAGCCCATCAGCTTACACAATACATCAGAATAAACTCAAAATGGATAAAAGACTTAAACATAAGCTGTGACATCATAGATGTCCTAGAGGAAAACAAAGGTAGTAAAATTTCAGATATCCCACACAGCAATATGTATGCTAATACATCTATTAGAGCAAGGAAATAAAGAAAAAACAAACAAATGGGACTATATCAAATTAAAAATCTTCTGCTTGGCTAACGAACCATCATCAAAATGAAAAGGGAACTAACTATATGGGAGAACATATTTGCCAATGATACTTCGAACAAGGTTCTGATCTTCAAAATTTATAAAGAACTCATATGACTCAACACCAGGAGGACAGACAACCCAATTTAAAGATGGGAAAAGGACTTAAACAGACAATTCTCTGAGGAGGATATACAAAGGGCCCATGAGCATGTGAGGTCTATCCCAAAAGTATTGAGCAAATGTCAATATAATAAGAGTTTGTGTGCTCGATACTTTTGGGACAGACCTTGTATGAATGGATGCTCACCATCACTAGCCATTGGAGAGATGCAAATTAAAACCACAATAAGATACCACCTCACACTAATCAGAATAGCAATCATTAACAAATCAACAAACACCAAATGCTGGTGAGGATACAGAGAAAAGGGAACTCTAGCACACTGCTGGTGGAAATGCAGACTGGTGCAGCCACTGTGGAAAACAGTATGGAATTTCCTCAAAAAACAAAAGATGGAAATGCTTTTTAATCCATTAATTCTACTGCTGAGACTATACTCTAAGAATCTTGAAATACTAATTCAGAACCTATGCACCCCTATTTTCATAACAACATTATTGACAGTAGCCAAGTGCCAGAAACAGCCTTCATGCCCATCAGTAAATGAGTAGATCAGAAAACTTTGGTACATTTACACAATGAACTATGCAGCTAAAAGAAAGAAGGAACTCCTACCTTTCCTAACAGCATGGCTTGAACTGCAGGGCATTATGCAGTAAGCCTGAAATAAGCCAGGTGACAAAAGACAAATACAATGATCTCAGCTCTAAAAGGAACCTAATGAACAAAACAAACAAATGAACAGAATAGAATCAGAGGCATGGAAGCCAGGAACTAACTGACAGTGACCAGAGGGGAGGGGAGAAGTGGGGAAAGAAGGGGTGGGTCTGGTCAAGGAACTAGTATGAATAACCCAGAGACATGAACAATAGGATGGGGATTGACTATGGGAGAGTTGGGTGGGTACGGCAGGGGAGAGCATTGGGGGAAAATTGAGACAACTGTAATAAAACCACAATAAAAAAAGAGAAAAAGATAGCAAAGAGCTTATGATACACTGTAACAAAAAGATAAAACCAAATACTCTCACAATTATATTAAATATATACATATCTCCAGTAATACATCAAAATGTTAACTGTGAAAATGGTCTGAGATTACACATGATTTTTATTTTTCTCTATTCTATGCTTTCTAAAAATTTTATAATAGATATCTATTGCTCTTAAAAATGTGAAAATAGTATTAAGTTAAAGAAATCCTAAAATGACTTAGAGACTAATTTTTTAAATACTGTCTTACTCATATATTTGCTACTAAAAATGACAGATATCTTAGATAGAGTAAGAATAAAAAGACTATTTTGGAGTCACTCTTCAATTTATTATTACATTAAAGCACAAAGGGGCTAGAGAAAAAAACACTAATTTCAATGTTCTGTGTATCTTTCATGCAGAGTGAACATATACATTTTTATAATGTAGAAATATTTATAGGGATAAGGAAATCATTATATAATATGCATTTCTGAGGTAGACCCATGTTTCCCTTCCTGTTCTTCATACATTTATATTTCCTTTCATTCATGTAATATCTTAGGATGGAAGTATGCTACATTGGCAGTTATTGCTTAAAGTCATATGCACCCTTAGGTGTTGGGAAGAGAGGCAAAGCAAACACCAGATTGCAGGTGCAAAGAGGGCATATAAAAGAACAAAGCAGCCCTGACTGGTGGCTCAGTGGATAGGCGCTGGCCTGGGAACCCAAAGGTCACGCTTCGATTCCCAGCCAGGGCACATAACCAGGTTGCAAGTCAGGTCTCCAGCCAGCTCTGTAGCTGGAGGCAGGTGAAAGACAACTATACACTGATGTTTCTCTCCCGCTCTGCCTCTCCCCCATCCCCTCTCACTAAAAATAATAAAATCTTTTTAAAAAAGAACAAAGAATATGACTATGGTGTTCTGTGTAGAAGACTGAAGAGAAAATTTCACCTGGAAAATGGCAACCTGAAGGTGGTATAGAAAGAGCAATCTCCTAAATTCCCCTTACTGCATTTTAAGGCTTGAAAGGGAAAGGTTACACAGAGTTAAACCAATTTAACTTTAGAATCACATAAAATGAGGGCAGCATGTTACATTTTCTAAAGGACTCGATGAATACGATTTTTTTCTTTATTTATGTGAGAGAAAATTTTAAACTCCAAGTAGCAGTTTCAGCATCTCCACAGGAGACTATTATACTTAGGAGCAGTGTTTAAAATGTCTGTTGGAAAAACAAATTATAATCAATGCAAAAAGCTCAATAGATCAAAAGATAAATAGACTAAAAATATTTTCCTCAAAACACTTTTAGGTAGAAATTTCTTGGTACAAACACTGGGCAAACTTTTCATGGTCTTTGTGATAGGCAGCAATGATCCCAGATGTGCTGTGAAGATAAACTCCTCATCCAGTGAAAAGTTCAAACTTACTTTGGCTGTCACCTACAATAGCGATTTTCAACCTTTTTCATCTCATGACATACATAAACTCATTGCTGAAATTCTGCAGCATGCATGCCAAAAAAATTATTTTTTGATCAATTTGAAACAAATGTGAATATAATTTAGATTGATTGGTAAAAAATAATAATAGTAATTACCTACCCTTTTTCACTCCAAAGTGACTTTTTCAAAAATCAGGTGCCTGTACCTATATCTAAGTATTTCTGCCAGCAGAATTAACCCTTGAAATACAAACTTACTATGTAACGTGACCAGTAAGATGTAACTGTATTACATGACCTGTTTATGGTTCAAGAAGGGGCATTCACACCAGATGTCTATTGTTGTGTTGGCTGTTGTCATTTTTTAATTTTACAATCTAAGGGAAAAGAGGTCAGTGGCCCTGACTAAATAGTCAGGTATTGCATGTTTTCAAAATTCTTGTGGCACACTAGTTGGACATTCCTGAATTATGATATTACACTGCAGGTCAGCTTCCATGGAGAGAGGTCAGTAGTTTGAATATGAATGTAATTGCACTTACCTAAAAATGTAATGACTGTTCTAAAGGAATGTGTTTCACACAATACTTTGGATGTTGCCCGAAGCATATTTAGGTCAATTTCCTGCTGGTTTCTAGTTTCAAGACAATTGCTTGGAGGCTTCACCTTTTCAGCACTTTCCAGATACCATGTCTTTGGGCACAAAGAAAAATGGAAAGAAAAATGGTACTTATTACAAGAGCAATCAGGGATGCTCAGCTACAATTGAAAAGCCTAACCTGCACCAGGACTCTATGATTTCATCAGAGCACTGTTAAGATTTACGTGTTGTTGAGGCTCTTGGTTAAGCATTGGATGCAGTATTATGGCATATTTTACTATCCTGTGTATGACATGATTTACCACATGGGCTTTCTGTCAGCACACTTCTTATTTATCGATACAATGTCAGAAATGCCACATGAAGAAAAAAGTCATCCACAGCACATGTTTATACTTTCCTAAAATGATACAAACTTTTGTTTGCTTTTGGTTGAACAATGATACTAGGCTGCTTCTCAGCAATTTCTGTCTTCATTTTTTAGAAAGTCAATTTCATTTTTTTCTTCTCTCTGTTGCAGCAACTAGGATAATTGTTTTTATTTATTTATTTTTTCACTCGGTCTACTTTCCAGGTGTTAATGGGAGGTTTCTATCTTCTTTTAATGTACACTCATTAGATTACTTTACATCCCTCACATATTGTGTTACTTACCAGCCAAAGAAGCTGGTACGCTGGCCTGTTATCTTTAATATGCTGAGAAAAGGTGGCATTTCATACTAGCGTAGTGAACAGGCAACCAGGGTTTTCTAGCCACTATGACTTTAATAAATGTGTGACCTTGACAAATGTCCAACTTTTCTTAAGCCTCATTTTTCTAATCTGTGAAGTGAGTTCATTTGACTAAAACAGCACTAAGGTCCCCCGACTATTTAAAAATCTTTGATTCTTATTTAAATTTATTTGATTCTCTTGCTTATCAATAGAGTATATAAGGAAATGTTAGGTTTTTGACTTTAGTTTGTCCTGCAAGAATATTTTAATTGTCACATGTAAGTTTTCCTTTACCAGCAAAATCAAACAAAATTCCCATATCCCTTTTAGTTAGTTAATATTTATGAAGGATAATAAATAATAGGAAGAAAAGATGAATAATTTTAGATACTTAGATTTGGTCCTGCAATTCAATTGCCGTTTGATCTGCTGACATTACAAATAAGGAGAAAGAGAGGAAACTCAGAATCTCTTTCTCCAGGCTGAGTTGTTTTTATTTGAGATGAGATGTTGCAATGGTTCAAAGCAGATCTTTGCTCATCTGATGTAAAAAATTTGAAAGCTGGATAAAGCCTCTCTCTTTTCTTATCTTTTCTTTAATTATCTGCTTCCATTTTTAATCAATATGTAGAAATACTGTCAAATAAAATCAGGACAAATGAAAACTCACAGATGCAGACAATAATATGGTGGTTACCAGAGAGGAAGGTGTGGGATAGTCATGGGTAAAGAGACCAAGTATATAGTGATGGAAGATGATTTGACTTTGGGTGGTGGGCACACAATGCAACATGAAGATTATGTGTCATAAAAAAATGTACACTTGAATCCTATATACTCTTATTAACCAATGTCACCCAAAACATTAAAAAAAAAAAAAAAAAAAGAAGAAGAAGAACAGAGGCAGGAATTGCTAATTCTAAATTGCACAGGAGCAATGAAAGCACAGCAGGAAGGGCTCTGCTGGGTCTAACAACCAGCATCCTGTAAATTATGCTCTTGGCCCTCCTTTTAGGTCTGAGTAATTTGTATTGCTCTCCAGTTACCGTGCTTCAAAAAGTGCAAATTCTGAAAGGAAGATCACCTGCTTTCTTAACCTCACTTGGTCTTTGAATACTCTCCTCTCTTCAAAAGGGTTGGGGAACAGCCCTGTACCATGGATTTAAAACAAGATACGTATTTAGGGCTTGATGTTAACATACTTCAAAATGTTGTCACTGACAGGAAACTTTGGGAAAAATATACCTATCTTTGAACGAGGGAGATTCTGACTCCTCTTGAAATTTAATTCACTGGTGGTGTTTCCCCCTCAGTAGCCTATAAAAGCAATCTGTCTCATATTTTGGAAAATAAGTAAGTAAATTTGCTATTCAACTTGTGCCAAGGGAAAAACCCATGGGAACTCAAGGAAACATTTAGTTTTCAAAAGTCTGTGATTTGCACATTCCAGTCCATGTTACAACCTACTTTATTGCATGCCCTAAGAACAACAACAAAAAAATTAATGTCATTTATTCTTTTTAATTCCCTCTATTTACTTTCTCAAGTTCATTTAAATAAAGCTTTAGTTACCAACGCTCCATCAAAACTGCTCTTGTCAAGGTCCATATTTTTTAATCTAAAGGATACTGCTCTGCCCTTACCTCATTTAAATTGAATCATAAGAAACTGTTGAGCTCTGGCTGGTGTGGCTCAGTGGATTGAGTGCCCGCCTGCAAAATAAAGGGGTTACTTGTTCAATTCTCAGTCAGGGCACATGCCTGGATTGCGGGCCA
Source organism: Noctilio leporinus (assembly GCA_004026585.1). Taxonomy (NCBI): domain Eukaryota; kingdom Metazoa; phylum Chordata; class Mammalia; order Chiroptera; family Noctilionidae; genus Noctilio; species Noctilio leporinus. The sequence continues at coordinate 28,868 of PVIW01010977.1, read as the reverse complement.
GGTCCCCAGTTGGGGGTGCACAAGGGGCAACCACACATTTATGTTTCTCTCCCTCTCTTTCTTAGCTTCCCTTCTTTATAAAAAAATTTTTTTTTTAAAAGAAATTCCAGTTGTTAAAAAAAAAAAAAAAAAGAAACTGTTGATAGTTAACTATCTTAGACCTACAAAGTATCAATTTTGTATGGTTTAGTCCCATCCAACCTATCGGGAACATTTGATTTAATCACACCTCTTATTTCCTTGAAACACTGTTTACTTGGGCTTCCAAACCACCACTACTCCTGGTTTTTCTTCTCCTTCCCTGCACTCCTGCTCAGTCATCTTTACCTGCTCTTCAGGCTCTCCAATCTGTCTGTCATCACTGATCCCAAGATGTAAGCCTTGGATGGATTCTCTTCTGTGTTTGTATGTGTTCTCTTGGTGATCTCATCTGGGCTTGAGACTTTAAAGATCATTTCTGTGCCGGTGATTCCCAGTCCAGCTCTCTCCCCAATATTGGATATTTCTGCTTACAAATGAGGAAGTTATCTGGATTTCAATAGGTATGTCATATTATCAGATCCAAAACTAGTCTTCTGATCCCCAGCTGTGAAACCTACTCTTCCATCTTTCCAGCTTCTCAAGGCAAATCCTTGAGGTGGAGTTGTCCTCCACCTCCATTACCCTGGTCCTTCTTTCACACTGTGTTTAATTCACTGGCAAATACCAGTGACTTCACACCTTCAAAATAAACTGTTTTCTATATCTACTCTGGTTCTAGTCACTATGCTCTCTTCATTATATAATCATCTAGATTGGTCTCCATTCTCCCCCTATTTATCCTTTACACAGCAGCCAGACTGATACTCTTTCAGCATAAATCAAATCATTTTTGTTCAGTGCCTGTCAAGGGCTTTTGTACCATTCATTTCAATGCCTTAAATTAGTAAAGACCTGATGCATCCCTTTAGCCTTTATGATCTCAGCTCCTAATCCACAAAGCAACAGCCATACAACATAAATATTTACCCAGCGCCACATCACATCCTCTAACCACATGACTTAGTCCCAAACTTGGCTATGGATCAGTACTATCTAGAGAGCATTTCAAATAAGTTGATGTTAACCCAACATGCAATGCCCAAGCCAACTTCAGGGTCTTGCTGCTCATGGTTCTCTATGTCAGACAGCCATGTGACTGTTACTTCCTTCAGGATTGACCAAGTACTGCCTTCTCAGTGGGGTCTCCACCTACTACTATTTTAAAAATGGACCCTTCTACACATGCATAATTTCCCCATTGCCATTACATGTTTTATAGTTCTCCGTAGTACTTATCACAATGCAACCTACCAAATATTATTTTATTTTCACCTGTATCTCACTGTAGTAGATGATGTCAAAGTCTTGCCCAAGCTTCTCAGCATTCCCTATTCGTGTTTTGCCTACAGAAGCCTGCTACAAGCAGCTACTGTTAATGCATGATTTCCTTTCAACCCCCACATGGCTGGCAGTACTGAGGTAGGAACTGAAGAATAAATAACCCAGTACCTTTGGGCAGGATAACACTGATTTACAATCTTTACTATCTTCCAGAACTCTCCCATGGAACTGAACCTCAGCTCCCTTCTGATAACTGGCACCCATCCTAGACTTCCTTTACAGTACCTTTCTCACCCCGTTATTCTCCTACAGGTGCCTCCTGAGGTTATCTTCCAAATAGCCTACTTCACTCAAATTATTGTCTCTGGGTCTCCCTTCTGGGGAAAAGCCAGGATATATCCAAAGAGCATCTATTCCTTTAAAGGGGAAGGTTTTTTTTATCTGTTTTATTTTACTGACCTATCTGCAATGGCTGGGAAAGAGCCTGGCTCATAATAACGGCTTTATAAATATTTGTTGGGGCACCTCTTGAGTCTGCTTTGAGCACAGTCAAGACATGATTTTGTGTTCACCTTATTTACAAATAAGGTGCTCATGCTAAAAAATGTTTCCTACCTTATTTCAACTACCTGGTATGTTGAGTTTTATAAATGTGGAAATTTTGTAGAATCAGTAGGTTGAAAAAAGAAAAATGTATTTAAAAAACAACAAATGGATAGAGTGATTTCCAAACTTGATTGCACATTCAAATCACCTAATTTTAGTTTACAGATTTCTGATTTCTGGACTTCATCTAGATTCACCTGATCTGGAGTACAGCCCATTAACATATTTTAATTATTCTAATGATTTAATGCACAACCCAGCTTCAGAACTACTTGCTTACCAAGAGGAAACAACACTAAATAATCAATTATTTACACAGTATTAAACTTCAAGAAAGAGATATAAACTCCTTAAATATCTCTGGTTCTATTTAAACAAGAATCAAAAGCATCCCTTTAAAAAATACTAATATTTAAAATATCAGTAGAAGGAAAATTTTAATTATATGAAGTTTTTATTATATTTTTACCAAGTTACATTTTTACTTTGGCGTAGTGAGGAGAAAGAGAAAATAATAAATATATGTACGAAGGGAAGCTGTTAACATGCATATAATTTAACATACATTGACCACCCATCTAATACAGAAAAAGGGACACCACTACATATTTTTTGAAGAGTCCCCCAGCAGGACTGCAATTTTTTCAAATATGAATGATAGAGTCTAGACTTTCTAGTGTTTACCTAGTCTACCTTCCAAATATAAATGAAAGAAAAAAATTCAAGTACACATTTCATATGTCACATGAATCATATGATTGTTATACTTTTTAACACAGTAATTGTATCTTAAGGGCTAATTACATGCATCTTGCTGGTCTGAATAAAAAAATAAAAACATTAAGGTAACTATTTGCTCTTGATATTTCCAGTGTTTCATCCACATCATACAACTAAGGGAAGTGGAGCAGAGAACACCACCTATCAGTGGCAGCAAATTAATGATCTTACAGGAGCAACAAAGTCTTCACTTCTTTCAAGTCACCTCCTGTCACATTAAAAAAAAAAAAAAAAAAATTCAACTCAAGTAAAAGTAATGCCCATACACTGCAATAGTGACCCTTGGAAAGGTGGTGTTTTCTATCCTAATTACTAAAAAAAAAGAAAAGAAATCAATAAACTGATCTGGGGAGTTCCTCTAATGAGGTACATAGGTCATTGTTTAGTATCAAAGGACAGTTGTTTCCTAGGAGAAGAAGAAATATTTCAGGTCTTTTGAACTGTACAAAAAGGTACAAGATTACACTAGTTAAAGACTAGTTAAAGAAGAAAACTTGTGATATATGTAAACACACAGGGCAGGCAGGGTAGAATTATAGTTATTCTTGTGGCAAATAATAATTAATAATATAGGAATAAATTGTTTCCTATACTCACAACCATAAATATATTCTTTCCCTACTCCATATATGCTCATTGTAAATAAAACAAACAAACAAAAAATAAAGAACACTGTAACAAAGAATAAGGAGAGAAAAAATAAAAACATAATCCCCCTACCAATACTGTAGTATTAACTGTGCAGCCTTACCTGAGTTTTGACTATCAGATCCCATTAGGTTGTATTTTGTTCAAATATGTAATGTTGGTATTTAAACAAAAAAATATTTAACCTTCTATTATAAAATGAGAACCATGTATGTTTAACATAGTTAAACATAATTGTCACCAGTGTGCTTTGGGATTCTTTTTAAAGCTTAAATTTTGCAAAAAAAAATAATAATAATAATAATATAGCATTACTGTCAAAGTCAGAGAAATAATTGATGTACTCACTCATAGATTTCGGGGGTTTTTTTCCCCAATTTTTAATTGATAAACAATATAAGTGATCATCATCTTTTATACCTCATTTGGGTCATGTTCAATTATATCTAGAGGATAGGGTTCAGAAATATATTAAAAATATATTAAATATAATATAAATAATATAAATATAATATTAAAATATATTAAAAAGCATGCTATGTGCATTTGGAGGGCTGCCAGGCTGATGGATCAAACAACAGAAACTTTCCTCACAGCAGAACTGGATATAAGAGTTCACATCAGAGGCTGGATGTCTGAGACTTGAGGTATCAGCAGGTTTGATTGCTTTCTGAAGCCTTTCTCCATGGCTCACAGATGGCCAACTTCTTGCTGTGTCCTTAGTGTTGTCCTTCTGCATGTGACATCCCTAGTGTCACTCTGTGCCCAAATGTCCTCCTCATATCATGACCCCCGTTCAGATTGTAGTAGGGCCCACCCATTTGATCTTATTTAACCTTTAAACATCCTAACTTCAAATATAGTTACTTCTGAGGTAGTGGAGTGCACAATTTCAATGTATGTCTTGAGGAAACACAATTCAGCCCTATAACACATACTACATTTAAAAAATTTATAATGTAAACTGCATAGTCAAAAGTTAGAGTCAATTTATACTCTCACTGACACTATAAAGATGCCATTTCCTCACATTTTCATCATTACTATATATTGCCAGTTCAATTTTCTGACTCATTCTCTCTCATGGGGAAATAGCTCAGAGAATGTGACCTGTGTCTTTATTAATTTGTTTTCTTTTCTTCTCCACATTTTTGCTGTCATCTTTCTGAATCTAATTATAATGTGTGGTAGAATATTAGGTCTTTGTTTCAGGGCCTTCTCACTCTTTTGAAAGTATATTTATTAGCAATTGTGAAAAATCCATTTTAGGTTCAATGTGTGTCTCCTATATCACTAAGGAATTTTTGCTGGCTTTACAATATTCTGAAAGATACAGGTTTTTATTTATTCACCTCTAGGAAAGGGCTGCTCATGCCACTTCCATTCCATTTCAGCTCTACTCTTTTGTTTTTAAAAGATTTATTTATTATTTTCAGAGAGAAGGGCAGAGAGGAAGGAAGAAAGGGAGAGAAGCATCAATGTATGGTTGCCTTTCACCTGCCTCTATCTGGGGACCAGAAGGCCTGACTTGCAACCTGGGTATGTGCCCTGGCTGGGAATTGAACGAGAGACACTGGGGTTCACAGGCCAGTGCTCAATCCACTGGGCCATACCAGCCAGTCAGTTCTACTCTTTACATGTGTCTTCACTCATCTACCTGTGTGTTCTGCCTGTGTTTCAAGTTTATCATCCTTTCTTTTTGTGGGACACATAACATTAAGATTGCTTCCAAGCTAAACACCCACTGGGAATTATCCTTCCCAATTGCAGCTATAAATTAGTTTGCTTTTATTTTTCATCCTCACCTGAGGACATTTTTTTTTTCCCATTACTTTTAGAGAGAGAGAGAGGAAGTGAGAGAGGAAGAGAGAGAAACATCGATGTCCAAGAGAAGTATCATTTGGTTGCCTCCTGTATACTCCTAGACAAGAAATCGAACATGCAACCTAAATATGTGCCCTGACTGGAAATTGGAACCTGTAAGCTTTCAGTGTATAGGACAGCACTTCAACCAACTAAGTCACACTGGCCAGGGCTGGTATATTTTTTATATCCTAGGGATCACAAAAATTATATAGCTTAATATAATCTGAAAAGTGTATGTTAGGTCTTCTCAAAGCTAGGCTTTCTTAGGCTCCACATTATTTTTAGGCTTTTCAATATATTTACTTTTCAAAGATCTCATATTTACACAATCAATATATTTTTGAAGATCAGCTTCCTGCTTCTGTGGCCATTGATTTATTCAATATCTTATCATCTCTCATTTGGACACCTATACAAGATTGCTTTCAGAATTCACAACAATTTACTTTTCCTCTATCATCTGCAGCATGACAGATGTATCTTTAAAATAAAGGTGCAGCCACTTTATGTTCCTGCATTAAGATTTCTTGGGCTCTATGATTAAAAGAATTTCTGTGTAAGATCTTGCCACCTGGCACTGAAATTTGTCTTTATGTCTACCTTCAAACATCTCTTTTTCTTTATCTCTTCACGTGGGAAACATTTCTGGCTCCATAACACAGCATGACTTTTGAAATGAAAGACCTACTGAAAAAACTCACTTACAGAAATTATTCTTCTAGGAAATTCATATCTATCTTTCAAGACCTGATTCAAATATCACCTTAATATCACTCAAAGAAAATTAAGTCCTGCCTCCTCTATGCTTCCACAGTGTTCTCTTCCTCTGTAATATTTATTGCATTATGTCTCAACTATATATTTAGACATAAAGTTGCTGTAATTTATTGTATAGTTTTCAAAGGCCAAGATCATGCTATATTTCCAGTTCTGTTTCTATAGTAAGTACCCAACGAGTGTTAAGTGAATGAATAATGTGACCAAACTAATAAAACATATAGCCAAACTTCTATTATATAATGCAATCTTAGAGGGTACTTGTCTTTTCAATAACATCATATTGTATTGTTTCTCTTGCTCTGAATTAATAAGGCTGCTTCCCAGTTATGTATAGATCTTTGAGTATATTCTCTTTGCCAGTAATGAAACATAAACATTTAAAAAACCCATTAGAAAAACACTTGGCATTTCTCTGATTGCTTTAGTGGAAAAAAGACAATAATGTTGAAATATTTTTAGGAAGCAGCTTCTTTAGTACAAACATTGTTTTTTCCCTAATAATGTAACTATTTTTATAGTTACATTATAGTGAATAGAAGTACATAGAATATAAAGTTTAAAACATCTATGATTTTTAGCACCAGTGACCTTTGGGTTCACAGGCCAGTACGTATTCACTGTGCTACCAGCCAGAGCTTAAATGCATTTTTAAAATCTATGTAAGGCCTTGGCTGGTGGTTCAGTGGATAAGGCACTAGCCTGTGAACCTAAAGGTTGATGGTTCAATTCCCAGCCAGGGCACATAACCAGGTTGCAAGCCAGGTCTCCAGTTAAATCCATAGCTGGAAGCAGGTGGAAGACAACCATACATTGACATCTCTCCCTTCCCCTCTCTTGCTTTTTTTTTTTCAAATATTTTATTTATTTATTATTTCCAGAGAGAGAGGAAGGGAAAGAGGCAGAAAGGGAGAGAAACATCAATGTATGTATGGCTGCCTTTCACCTGCCTCCAGCTATGGACCTGGCTGGAGACCTGGCTTGCAACCTGGGTATGTGCCCTGGCTGGGGAATCAAACCAGCAACCTTTGGGTTTGCAGGCTGATGCCTTATCTACTATGCTACTAGCCAGAGATTCCCTCTCTTTAAAATAAGAAATAAAATCTTTAAAAATAATAAAAAATAAAATAAAATAAAATCTATGTAAATCTTTGAAAAAATGAAATCTGCAATTCAATTGTAAAGAACTGGGTGGAATATAAAACAAACTTTAAGTAAATAAATTTGGGAAAGTGTATCTGTTAATAAAAGCATAACAACTCATTAAGTCTATAGATAATGAAAAATTAAAATTTACCTTTGGGTGGCAAAAAATTTCCTAGTGTTGCCCTGAATACATAGCTTCAATTTCATCCTACTAAAGAGATAACAATGTAAATACAGAAATTTACTGCTGCAAAAATAATATAAAGGGTGGGAGGAAAGTAAGTTTATAGTTGTTCCTATGGAAAATAATACAATAATTAAAACATAACAGTACAAGAATAAACTATGTTTCATGTACTCACAATGTAAACCTACTTTTGCCCCACCTGATAAATGGAACCAAATTAAAGTTGGAGCTGCCACCCCAGAGGGATGGGACCTTACCCACAAGGTGATCTTTCCTCCCCTAGTATATTGATGGTCATACAGCCCTAGATGTTCCCCTGACCATTTCTTCCCTGGCTTATTGCTAATCATGCAATCAACCCCCTGAGAAAAGGAACAAAGCAGCTAGAGAATAATAGCCTTATATGATTCCAACATAAGACCTTCCATGACAAATGAGATCCTGACCCACATCAAAAAATATTAGAAACAAAGCCTTGGGTATGTTGACCATTGAGATAGAGTTTTGGTCAAACTAGAGAAGATATCTAGGCCTCAGTTGTGTTTTGGCTCTAGGACCAGAAAAGCAGCAAGGACAGGTTGGGCAGCTCAATGGCTGACATCAGGACCAATTTTGATGACTAATGACACACCTGGAAAGCTGATGAATATTCTACTGTATTAAAATCCTCCTCTGGGAACTCCTCTGAAATCCTGCCCTTAAAGTCCTGTGAGATACAGGATCCAACTCATGATTCTACTTACACAGCTTACTTCTACATCTGTGAACTTTCTAAATTAACTTTTGCTTGTATTTGAGTCTTGCCTCTGAAATTTTTCTTAGCCAGAACTCAAGTATCAAGGTTGCTGGACCAAGTTCCGATCACCAGTAATATTCTGGTTCTGATTTGTAACTAGTAACATGACTTAACATGAAGCATCTGGTGAAGGATAATCTTTCTAAGTCTGAGGTCCAGAATTGCATAGCAGAGGGTACACAACAAGCTGGGAAAAAATTAGGGCATAGGATCCAGATCAATGTTTTCCAGAAATCGACCAATAGTCCCGTACAATTTATTTAAAAGTCCATCTCCCTCTATACCTTTTTTGAGATTCACATTTATCATATACTGAATTTTCACTGACTATTTGATTCTTTTTGTTGTTGATGATGTTTTACACTATCCTGGTCCAATTTTTTTTTCCATGCAAAATAGTACCAAATTTTTTTAACTATTGAGAATTTATAGAACTTTTTTAATGCAGGTGTTTTCAAGGATTTTGTCCATATTAGTAATGCTTTTATTTTACTTTCCCTTGGTGGCTAAACACATAATCATGGTTACTTGTGAACTGGTAACCAGCAAAAATAAATCACTAAAACATATATCCCTCCAAAATTTTATATATTAAGCTTTCTACATTTTACCATGAATGTCTCACAAAGTTCTTTAACCTTTAAAAGTTCAAAGTTAAACCTAAATAAATCATTATCTTATTTCAACCATGCTGTACATTACATGTATTTTTCCTGTATTCATTAACTTAGTGAAAAATAAAATTGCCTGTAGTAGATCAAAGTAGAAACTAGGAACCATACTACTGCTGTAACTGAAAGCAGGCCCAGCTGCCTGCTGCTATGGAAGGCCTGGAGAGGCAGGTGCTGATGTAAAGAAAAGTGGTTTTATTCAGAGGTCACCTGGAAGATGGGGGACTCGTGTCTCAAAACCCAACTTCATATCTCAGTGGAGGCAAAGGTTTTTATGAGGAGAGAAGGCGTTGAAAAGGCCTCTACATGCAGACAAGCACAGCCCATTCCGATAAGTCAAGATGGTCCAGTGTGTGTCATCTTGGCTTCACAGCATCCAGGCTTCATGGATGAAGGTGAGCAAATAGCTCATCTGTATCTTTTGAAGTTAGTTCCTAAGATTCTTATACAAACACGCTATATAAGAATCTTATCTACAGGTTACATATTAATGAGAGTCAGCACTTACAGAAATAATGTCAAAAGAATGGTGGATGGGTTACAACTTTCCACTGTTACATTGTCCCCTCCTCCATTATTCCCATATGTAATCTAATCACAGTGGAACCTCAGTGCTCATCCTTAATTCGTTCCAGAACTCGTGACCAGTGCCAAAACTGATGAGTATCAAGCAAGCAACAAGTGTTCAAGCATTTTCTCTTGCAGGGTGGTATTGCAACTTATACATATTCCAGTAAATTCAATGAGTACCAAGTAAGCAACAAGTGCTGAAACACTTTTCTTTTCTCATCAAAATACAATGAGTACAGGGTTTGATGAGTTCTGATGCAGATGAGTCCTGAAGCAGGATTGTACGCCCCACACACTATAGCTCTGTTTCTTAAATATTTAGTCCCATTATTTTCCTCTACAACTGCTTATCATGCTCTTCCAAGATTACTGCAATAACATTCCACAGGGTCTCCATGCCTGCTGCATTGCCTATTGAAATTATTCTACAGTTTCCAAACTGGATATTTTAATCTGGAAATCTTATCATGTTTGCTTTGCTTTGCTTCCAGTTGGTTAATAACCTACCACTACTTTCAAGTTAAGATCCTATCTCCTTGGTGCAATTTATAGCCACACCTTTTGGCCTGTGCACATATTTCCTATTCAATTAGTCATTATTTATTCCACATGCCTGCCATCTCTTGAGCAGGTTTTCTTCTTCCATATGTTCTTCCTTTGCTTATAGCATTACTTTTATAATCCACATCCCACAAGGGAAATGCAACCTTGTCTTCAGGAGTAGGTAGAGTTCACATTATTAGTATTTTTTTGTGATTTTTTTAATGATAAAATATACATAAAATTCATGACTTTAACATTTTAAGTGTATAGCTCAGTGACTTTAAGTACATTTATACTGTATAACCATTCAATGATCATCTTTAGTACATTTTTCATGATCTCAAAATAAAATTCTGTACTCAGTAAATATTCACTCCCCTTCCTCTGAACTGTCCCCCCTCCACTCTTTCACACCCTGAGAAATAATACTTCTTATCTCTATAAATCTGACCATTCATCTATATGAGTAGAATCTATATTATTTGTACTTTGGTGGCTGGCTTATTTCACTTAGTATAATGTCTTTAGGGTACATCTATGTTGTAATGTGTCAGAAATCTTTTTATAAAGCTGGATAATATTCCATTGTAACTATATATTACACCTGTTTTTCCATTCATCTGTTGCTGAACACCTGGGTTATCTCCAAGGTGGGCTAAAGCAAATAATGCTGCTGTACAAATAAGTATACAAGTATCTGTTCTAGCCCCTGCTTTAACTTAATGAGTACATTCCCAGAAGTGGAATTTAAGGATATGTTAATTTTTTTGATGAACTTGCATATTGTTTTCCATAGTAGCTGCATCATTATACATTTGTACTAGCAATGCATGAGTTCCAATATCTCCACATTTTTGCCAAGACTGTTATTTGGTTTTTTATTTTGGATAATAGCCCTACTAATGGGTGTGAAGGTATTACATTATGGTTTTGATTTGCATTTTCCTCAAGATACTGTGCATCTTTTCATATGCTTATTGACCATTTGTATATCTTCTTTGGAGAAATGTGTATTTAAGCACTTTGCTCATTTTTAAATGTCTTTCTTTTTATATTCACACTGTAGATGTTATTTATATATTATTGATATTAATCCCTTAATCAGCTATATGATTTGCAAATATTTTCTTTCATTTTATGAAGTGCATTTTTACAGTATCCTTTGATGCACAAGTTTTTAAGTTTGATGTAGTCCAACCATTGTTAACATAATGAGAATGATTTGCACAATATCAATGTAACCTGGCAGCCAAGGAGAGAGGACTGGAATGTGCATGCATGAACTATGATGACTTCACTGTACTAGTAAGTAGGGGTGCTGAGTGAGCATGTATACTGTGTGACCATTTTGCATTCAAAATGACTGAGCAAGTAAAGCAATAAATCTACATTAAATTTTGCATTAAGCCTGAACATCCCTCCACAGAAACTATTTGCATAATTCAGATGGCTTTCAGGGATGATGTAAGAGTGCAGCACAAATAAAAGTATGGCACAAGCACTTCAAAGATGGTTGAGAATCTGTTGAAAGTGATCCATGTTCTGAAAGGCCTGCAACAAGCAGAACACCTGAGAATGTTGAACGTGTACAGGCTGCAATCAACAAAGATTGGTGACTGACAGTGGGAGAACTAGAAGCTGTTATGGGGATTTCAAAAAATATTGGTGAACTGTGTGAGGTCCCAAGATACCTACTTTGAAGGGGACTGAGGCACCATTGTCCTATGTACAATGTTTCTTGTATCTTGTATCTTCTTTAAGATTTCATGGCCGGATACCTTCTGAACAGACCTCATACTTTTGGGGTGTTGCAGAATTTGGGTAGCTTTTTTGTGCCATGAGCTAAAACAGTTTGAAAATCACCGGTTCAGTGAGTTTTTGTGGAAGGATTAACTTTTTCCCATTTTATCTTAATGTGGAAGTCCCTAAAGCATTCCCCCACATATTAAAATAATAGAAAGCAATAAATTATTATTTTAATAATAAAGCAACTTAATTATTAAAATAATAAAGTCAATGCCATTGTTTTGAAACGATCACAGAAATTATTGTCCCCAAAGTGTCTGAAAGATTTAGGAATGTGGATTCATACAAATATTTGATTATGATCACAGCACAGGATGCAGGAGATAGGTGGGCCATGGAGCATAGTGGGCGGTGATTTAACTTTCATTAAGTGATATTTATACTTATGGCTGTTATTCTAGATATGGCTTCTGGTAAAATAACTGTAATCTTGTAATCTCTAACACATGATATGCCACTCTTTTTGGAGATATTTTTTTCACTTCACAATAACTAAAAACAACATCTACGCATGTTCACTTGACCAAATGCACAGTCCTTCTTGGATTCTAGTTGTCAAGATCTACGATTTTATCTATAGATTTTGACCACTTCACCCTTCAGGAAGCATCATTGTCCAGAATGACACTTATTTATTGTACATTCTGAAAAATAGAAAGTAGAATGCCAAATGTCTGAGTAAAGCTGATTTACCTGGAGGGTTAGAGTGAGCTACTCCCTATATAAGGAGTGACCTGAATAAGTTGTCTGGGAGTACAATTGACAGGGTCAATGGATTAGAGGCTGCTGGTGGTCCACCCAGATCCTCATTAGCAGGCAGAGATCATCCTCCATGACTGTGAGGGTCGCCTGCTAACAGCTTCTATATGTATCCTACTCCTGAGAATCACCCTCATTACATATGGGTCTCCTCAGCATGAACTATCACTGAGGTAACTGAGAATTGCCTTTGATTTGTGCCCAACTCTATGGATATCCCATAGCCAATGACTGACTAACTTGGAGGTTCAAAAGGTGAGACTCCTTGGCTTAAAGTGACACAATTTTGTGGTTCCATTTATGTTCTATTCTGAGACCAAACCTCAACTGAAAGCATTCCTTTATTGATGCAGCTTTCCACGCTCAATAAATCACTTGAATAAGAATCTCTATATCAAGCACTACTTTCAGGGAACCACACCTAAGATAGATAGTCTTGTGGAGATTTTGCCTACAAAGGAAATAACAACTCTCAATCCTAAACTGCAATTTATGTTGGCAATACTTTATTTGCTAATCCATGAGTGCTTTTAAGTATACTTTAGAAAAACTTTCAAGGTGGCATGGTGAAAAACAGTTTAATATTTACTACCTTATTTGACCCTCACTATATCCCTGAAAAAATAAGAAGGCAAATATTACTGCCTTCATTTTATAGAAGGGGAATTAAGAAATTGAGGTCCTTAAGGTCTGTGTCTATCTAAGACCACATATAAGGTCAACATCAGAATCATGGCTAACTTAGAGGCTTTCAAATTCCTAAGTCAAATATTCTTCATTCTATATCTGGTAGTTATCCAGGTCATAGTTTACTATATAAAATATAACTAACTAGAACAACTATGTGTATACCCATAAACACGCAAGTGCACACACACAGTATACAGCTGGAATAGGTCTGCCTCTTCACACACATAACTGGTAGGTGAATATCGTGGCTACATAGTAATTAACACAACAACTATGTATGCATTTATATTATAACACCACCAGTACAACTCATTTTCTGAATAAACAACTGAAAGTGTTTTTATGTCACCACAGGTATCAGCCATCCTATAAATGTATGTCTTCCTTGAAAAGTTTTTCTTGCCAAAGCTTCTTTGTTAGGAGTGAAAGTATGTGTAATTCTAATCTTCATGGTGCTGCTTTAGTAAAAGGCAGATGAATTCAAGTTTTCACAGATGCTTCTGTAATTAATTACCTAAGCTAGAAAGGAGTGGAGAAGTCCTTCATTGGTTTACCCTGTATTTCCGGGGCTTCTAAGGTAAGCTCAATTTTAAACCAATTTAATTGAGAATGCTTCTTCTGGAAGATGTTGTTCTAAAGTGGAAAGAAGGAAAAACACATTTCTTCATCCATTTTCAAATAGTTTAGGGCTTTTAATGTGGTGATTGCTGGAGAAGAAAGGTGTAAGTGGAAAAAAATACAATAAAGGATAAATTATAAAAAAGAAACCAATCTATTTTATGATGAAAAGTTTCTTCCCCCAATTATTGAGCCAATAATTGCCTTTCCTTTTTATAAGCTAAAGCAAAGTTTGTTGAATATTAAATATATTTTTCAAAAATATTTTCTGAAGAAAATAATGCATCCCCTCAACATCCTATGACCCCATAATCCTCTCAGGACATGGGTGATATAGGACATTCTTCATTTACTTTTTTGAGGCCTATATGAAATTGGCAAGGTCATGAGGGAACTGGATGTAGGGGTGCTGAGGAATTCTTACTGGATAGAATGGTTTCTCTATAGCAGATGCAGTACATCCCCTTCTTCCTGGCCCACTGGTACAAGTTCAATGGTGCTCTGCATAGGGCAGCATCAAACCACTTATTAAGTGGTTGTCAACTTTACCTCGATGTATTTGTCTAACAGGGCGAAAGGCCACATCAAGTAAGCAGAAGTTAAGCAATTATTTTTAAATATCTGAGCTGACATCAACATTGCTAATCACTCATGTGAGTTGCAACTTTGCCTCAGGAGACTCGATGTTGAGTCTATTCTAACGTAAACAATAGATACGTGTAAATCTCAATGTTCTCTTTAAGAATGTTAAGATCTAGAATATAGAGCCAACAATAGCCGCAACCATACCTGATAAACAAAAGCTGCTTCATTATGTTGTTTCTAATTTCAAGTTACCAAGGAACCCTTGATTTAGTTAAAAGCAAAAGAGAGAATATACATTTAAAGGAGAGATTTTAGATGTATGTGCAGTTAGAAATGCATTGAACATTGCCATGTCTATCTCATCTGTTTGTTATTCCTTATGCAGTTGAATTGAAAGCATCAATCATAAATCAAAGTAATTATCAATTGTAATATTGCTGCCACAATAGAGCGCATAATTTAAAATGCAGAATACAAGCATTACTTATCAGTAAAATACTGCTATTTCAACAACCAATTACAAATGGAGGTCAAATCTTTTTGAAGAGGTCAGGCAAGGTCTGGGTGCCTTACATGAAAATCTAGTTTTGCACCATGGCTTCCACTGCTCTTTAGGAAGGAGCATAAGAAGGAACTCTCAACTGTGACTTGGGCATCCATAATGGCCCTTCTGGGCTACACTTGCTTCCGTTGTCTTCCTCACCTAACATGCCACTAACTCTGTGCAGAGCTGCAATAATGAAAACTAATCAAAAGCTCAGCTCCTTAGCTACAGCGAGGCCCCTGGTTTGGGAGTCAAGAGAAGAGCCAGATGACCAGGAGACAAAAGCAAAAATGATGGAAAATATCCCCTGATTTCTAGGTAAAAGCCTTTCTTCTTTATTAAAAGGAAGAAGTGGGTTAGGAAGTGTAAGCAAGGAGGTGTTTATTACAGGGATGGAAGTAACCCCTTTGGACTCTCCCAGACAACCAGGTAAGGCAAGCCACATCTGCCCCGCAGGCAGTACTTAACACATAGCCAGGCCTGCCAAGATCACATGAACAGGTGATTTCTCAGAAAACTCCTGGGAGTGTTAGGAGTCTTTCCACCTTTTTACCCTTCATTCTAGTCCCTTAAAACTAACTTAAAATGGAGAGGGAAGAGGGAATAAAGCTCACTTATCCCTGGAATGTCTTGAACCTCAGTGCTTCACAATATTTATATTAGAAAATCCTAACACAAGAAGACTTATTATTTTAAGATGAAGTCAGAGGAAAATATTTAAAGTTATTTTATAGCTCACATGACCAGATTAACTTAAAATCAGGAATCGCTTTTTTCAGCAGCTAAATTTACCCAAAATATGTTCATGTATTGACTGTACAATAATTACTCCTTAAGAAGGATTTAATAATGATATTTCATTTTCAACATTTTATTAAACTATTTATTTTTATGTTTATTTTTAAAAATAGTGCTTAGTTTTGTCTGCTAATTTATTTTAGTATATGTTGATATTTAAAATTGAGTTCTATGTGATTTGTGTCTATAAGTTGTGTACTTAAAATTCATTGTTTCTCCAATTCACTGAATTCAGTAAACTATAACTACAATTTTAAATAATATAAGGAGTCATAGAGGTCTTTCAGGAATATAGCACATAAATGCTAAAATATCAATATAATCCTCGTGCTACGGTAATACAATCTTCCATCCCCTTCCTCCTCCTAGTCCCCTTTTAAGTGTAAGGTGGTGTGGTAAGGAAGTTCAGGAGACTGCATTTATGGATGGTCCCAGATTTAAATCAGCACTGCCCCAGGTAGCATGACACTGCAGAAATCAACTGATCTCTTGATGCTCGTTTTTCCATCTGTAAAGGAGTAGGATAGGACCCATCTTCGTTGGGCTTTTGTCAAGTTAAAGCAAGAAACAGTATTTGAAAAGCTTAGCACAATGCACAAACAATATCCAATAAAAGGTAGCTATTTTTTATATATAATTTTTAAAAAGGTAGCTATTTTTTTAAGCTTATTTATTTATTTATATTTTAAAGATTTTATTTATTATTTTCAGAGAGAGGGGAAGAGAGAGAAGTAGAGAGGGAAAGAGACATCAGTGTATGGTTGCCATTCACCTGCCTCCAGCTACAGAGCTCGCTGGAGACCTGGCTTGCAAGCTGGTTATGTGCCCTGGCTGGGAATCGAACCAGCGACCTTTGGGTTAGCAGGGCGGTGCCTTATCCACTGAGCCACCAGCCAGGGCTAAAAAGGTAGCTATTTTTATTTAATTCTATTAGCATAGGAAGACTCAGAAATTGAACCTAAGCAGGAAAGAAATAGCAATTACAGAGAGAAGACTAATACAGATGCTTCACTTGTTACTTAATTTAATCCCCATAATAACTCTTTGAAATAGATGTAATTACTAACACTGTTTTATAAATGAGAAAAGCCAGGTCTTTGACTTGAAAACTCATTCTTTTTTCTGCAATTATATCATGCTGAGTTGCTCCTATACACCATCCAGCTTTGTGCCTCGTACTTAAAAAGATTGATATTGCATGCATCTCGACTTGTCCATTGTGAAGGGCACTTGGATTATATCAGTTCCCCAGCATCCATTCTCCTTGCTAATAGCAACCTATTTCCTTTAGAGGAAGCTTTGTCTCATTAGTATCAGAAAAAATAAAATTCCGGAATCAACTTCTCAGTGTGAAGGAAAATTAGATAAAATCTTCTTGCTCAGACCCATATATCCTAAACTCTGACAATTCTGGGACTTTGAATCCTTAGCTGGAGTTCGAGTTCAGAGTTAAAAGTTGGTTAATCTTCTCATAGGCAGTGGTTATAAAGCAATTACTGAGCACTCTGGTTTTTAATTTCATACCTCCAAGAGTTCTTTTGCACCTTAGCCTCTTGTGTTCACACTTTCATAACCTACACTTTCTTTTAGCCAGTCTTCCTATTTTGTTTACAATTAAAATTCCTAATGCATGTATCTATACTACTGTTATTTGTTTACTTCTATTCCTATTCCTACTTTTATTCATTGAGGGTCAGTACATTATAATGCTTAAGAGCACAGGATTTGGAGCCAAACTCCATGGTTCAAAAATCCCACCACTAACGATGACGAATTTCCTTAACTGTATCTACCTCATGGGGTTATTCTGAAAATGAAAGCAATTATTATTTGTAAGGTTTTTAGAACAGTATCTGGCACATATGATACTATATATGCTTCCTATTATAATTTATTTATGTTTCTACTGGGAAAAACTTTTAATAGTACAATTTTGAATCCTAAGAAACACTAGTTTTCTACCTCCCATTTGTCTTCTGCCAAATATCATGACACTTCCCAGTTGGTAAAAGAAAAGAAGTGAAGGCAAAGCTCCCATCTTGCTGAATGATATATAGAAGGTCAAGGTCGAAATCTCACAAATGTTGCATTACCTGTCTTGGCAATGACCCTGTCCTGCCTTCTAGTTACACAGCTGGAATAACATGAATTTGGTGCCTCCTCCCATCCCATTAGAGTAACATGTTCTTTGTAGGATCTACTTGGTCACAGTTTTAGCATATTTGTTTTCATGAACAAACCAGCCTGATGTCTGTAATTCTTGCTTTGAAGAGTCTGTAACAGACCAGCCCTATCACAGGTAGATTGAACATTCAGGGGATTCCACAGCTGTGAACAAATTAAGTTTGTACCCTGCTCTCTGCACTGGCTGTCAGGAAAAAGAACAATTTGACTTTACCATGACCTTGTTGGTGTCTCAAGTTTCCAGACAGTTAGTCAGTACTATATTTGCTACTGCAGCCTTGGGCCTGACACGCTGTCAGGTGCCCATTGTTGTGTTTTGGGTCAGCAGGTAGCTGCAGCACTGACTCTTAAGAACGATCCCGCAGGAACCCAATTTTCCATTATTTTATATCTCAGCTTCAATCCACCACCTGCATTTTATCAAGTGATTTTTTTGCTGTTGTTGTTCCTTTTTCTACTTACATGTGTGTAGAGCCTCAATTAGTTTTCCTTTGGATCAGACTTCCCCTTCTGTACTATGCTACTGTTTTATTGTTTATTGCCCTAAGTGTTCTGTTCAGAGAAGCATTGCAGGTTAGAATATAGATCATATATAATATTAGGAAAAGTAACATTCTCATCTTCTTTTCTAGTAATCAAGACCTTTATTCAACAAGACTCTAAAACTTTCAAAACATATCTTGAGTTATGAAGCTAGATATCAAATACCTATGAATAAACAGAAAGGCAAGGGAGATAGTACTGAGACATACATTTCTTGATTCAACCCAGCTCAGCTGAGGCAACAGTAAAAGCATGCAACAAAGGGCATGCATTGCACCCAAAAACATCTCAGTAAATATTTCTTGAAAGAAAAAATGACTAATGTTTGTTCCTTCTTAGAAACACATTAGAAGGTGGACTATCCAAAGAAGTGCTAATCATTCCAGTGTTTGCTCTCCTACATTGTATGTTTAAAATATTACGTTACCATTGCCAATGATAACAGATACAAGATATGATGCTAACTGCATAAGAATAACCATTAAGATTGAACAAAGCTAATGGTAGATGCTTACAATATTTATGAACAACGGTCTCTGCCTTCATGCTGGAATAACATTTAAAAGGAGAGGGAAATTGCAAGGTGAAGTATCATTTGGCTGCAAAGAAGTCATTTATCATTTTAGTTAAGAATTTAGACTGTCAATTTCTATAAATGAAAAGGTTCATTGATACAACTTCAACCACTGATGCGTACCTTCAATATATAATGCTTAATTAAGTGTGCTTGATTAAATTATTTCTATGTAAAGTGTTTGTGTTTTACAGAATGCCCAGTAGAAATTTTAAAACCTCTCTAGGTTATTTCTGATTACTCGTGGGCTTCTTGCAGCAACGAAAATTTCCAAAGGAAAATCATTAAACATTAAATACTTCAGCAAAATGAACTTTGCCCTTTGAGAGGTTGTGTTATGTATGCTATAAATCTTACAGAGATACTGCATCTAAGGGCTTTTCAGGAGATAACAAAGAAGGTATACCTTGGGATACAACATTTATTCCTTTTCAAGCAGTGACCTTTAAAGTGCATTTTAAGCATGACCATTGCTTATAAAAACTGCTCTGTCTCACAGACAGACAACTTTCTCCTGCACTGTATTCTGAGCAGTGAGGAACAGGGAGGTAAAACAGATATTCAGTGCTAATTCATAAATATGGATCATACCATTTAACTACTAATGAAACAAATTAGCAGCGATTATGATCATTTTTGACTTTAGAAGAGGTTTTGTAGAATTTTTAGTTAGGCCTCCCCAGTGCAAATCCAAGTGTCAGAGGCAAACCTGGTTTATCTTTTAATAACTTGGCTTATATTTTAAACAGTGTCCTTTTTATATATGTATTTCTACTCACAAATCTCAGAAAAACTGTTCTAATATACACGTAAGCCACCCAAGGAAAAAAAGATTCTGTGAAGAGGAGACAACAGGAGAAAATCTTGCAACTTATTCTCATTCACTATGTAACATGAATTCAACTTTACATCTTTAAGGCAATTCATATACGGTAAAAAATTCAGGATAAAAAATTCTAGTTTTGAACCCAATGAGATTTAGTGATTGCCCATAATTGTAAACAAAAATCCCAATAAAAATTCAACGTAACTTTGTAATTATTTAGGTACAGATCATTACTACTTCATGAATGTCAGATAAAAGTTTAAATTCTGAGCATTATCACAAGTGGATTTCAAGCTAAACTATTTATTTGGTGACATATGGTCCAACTTGAAATTCAACTGTTGCTGAGGATTGCAGGGTCAAATATCATAAATGCAAATTATACATAAAGTATTTGAGTCCCTACCTGTAGTACCTTTCACAAAATACGGACTCTTTATTATTACTCAAAAGATTTTGTAAAATGCAATTATAATATTAAATCATTGTGATTAATTTATATTCTCTATATTGCAAGGAACAAAGTAAATTTATGTGCAAAAGTAAATATGACATTTCACTATATAGAGTACTAAAAATGGAATCAAAATGGTGAACTGGCAAAAGTCAGAATGTCTAGATTAAATCTAGTTGCTATTTATTAGCTTCACTGTTGTTCATTGAGCCCTAAATCATATAAAAATAAAAATTTTAATGTTACCTACCACAGGGTGTTGATAGGATTAAATAAAATAGTATATATGAAATTAGAATGTTTGGCACATATCAGTTTCTCAAATATTTGTTTTACTTAAAAATTTTTGGAATTATCCATCTTACACGAGGTTCAAGTGATTGTTTCCATAAGGTAAAATATCCACAGATTTTTAGTTGAAATGGGAGGCCTCCTTGCCTCTCATCAACCAAATAAACTTGTTCAAATAAACTCAATTCTCTTAAGATTAAAAAAAAAGTATTTTTAACAGAAAGCAATATTTTCTCATACCTGTAATCTAGTAAATTCTAGCTCCAGCTGAGTACAATTATAAGGCAGTGTTTTCTTTCATTTGCAAAATGTCCTGCTATGTACAGATCTCAAACACAAGCAAAAAATAGTCTTTGCAAGGTAGAACACAAAATTTTAGCAAGTTATTGCAAGAAAGTACACAGAGCATTTTGAACAAGATCGCAAGAAAAATCAACATAGTCTACCCAAACCTAGCTTCTGGATGTAATGCTATCATACTTAATCATTTTAATATATTTATAAGGATTTTAGTTATCATTTTTAGAGAGAGGGGAAGGGAGAGAGGCAGAGAGGGAGAGAGACATCAATGTAAGGTTGCCTTTCACCTGCCTCCAGCTACTATAGACCTGGATGGAGACCTGGCTTGCAACCTGGTTATGTGCTCTGGCTGGGAATTGGACCAGTGACCTTTGGGTTCATAGGCCAGCACCTTATCCACTGTGCCACCAGCCAGGGCCTTAATATTTCTTTATTGACTTATTGGATTGTATTTGCTCTATACTACATTTCTAGCAGAAAGTCCACATTTTCTTCAGACCACCAATAATTATTCTAAGAACTTCCAGCCAAGATGGAGGCATAAATAGGCATGCTTTGTCTCCTTGCACAACCATAAGAAGGATTACATATACCTCAAAACTAAAAACAACCAGAACTACCAGAACATCAAACTGCATGGAGATCCAACAAAGATATAAAGAAGTAATACTTATCCAGGCAGATAGGTGGAGCAGAGCCATCGAGCCTAGGCAGGGCAGATGTGTTGTGACAATAGCAAAGCAGTGGCTGTGGCCAGTGGGTGGAAAGAGTAATCACACATTATAAAAGCTGTGAGGGAAACCTGGGGAGAGATTCCAGCCTCAGGCCAGACCACACAACTATGGTTCCAGGGTCAGAAAAATAAAGCTTCATTGATTCTGGCTGTGAAGGCAAGTGGGGGTTGGGATGGCAGAAGAAACTGTCGGTCTCTCAGGAGAGTTTGTTTTGAGGGCCCCACAGTCCTAGAACATCTGCAAACTCACCCACTCTGGGAACCATCACCAGAGCAAAAGCTAGAGGGGATTCAGTCACATAGAGGAAGCAGATGAAGTACCTGGAAAAGGTGTGAGTGCTGAGCAAGTGGCATTGTTCCCTTTCAGACCCCTCCCCTACATGCAGTGCCACAACGTGGTGAAACAGGTTTCCCAGCACTGATGAACACCTAATGCTCTGCTCCTTACAATGTAACAGGTGCAGCAGCTCTATCTAATACACAGAGGTAAACACAAGAGCCTGCCAAGTTGAGGCATACAGAGAAGTATGGCCCAAAAGAGAAGCAGATAAAGGCTCCAGAGGGAAAACTAAGCCAAAAGGAGATAGTCTACCTAACAGACACAGAGTTCAAAACACTGGTGATAATAATGCCCACAGAAATGAATGAGTATGACAAACACATTAGGGAAGATGTGAAGGCTATACTAAGTGAAATAAAGAAAACTCCACATGAAACCAATGGTGAAGGGAAGAAAGGTGGAGTTCAAATCAACAATTTGGAACATAAGGAAGAAATAAGCAGCCAACCAGTACAGAATGAAGAAACAAGAATTTTAAAAAATGAGGAGAGGTGTAGGAACCTCTTGGACAACTTTAAATGTGTCAACATTTGAATCATACGAGTGCCAGAAGAAGAAGAGGAAGATAGAGAAATTGAAAACTTATGTGAAAAAATAATGAAAGAATATCTTCTTAATTTGATGGAGGAAATAGACATAAAAGTCCAAGAAGCACAGAGTTGCAAACAAGTTGGACCCACAGAAGACCACATCAAGTCACATCAATTAAAATGCCAAAGGTTAAAGATAAAGAGAAAATCTTAAAAGCAGCAAGAGAAAAGCAAAGTTAACTACAAAGGAGTTCCCATAAGACTATTAGCTGATTTCTCAAAAGAAACTCTGCAGGCAAAAAGTATTCAAAGTGATGAAAATCAAGGACCTACAACCAAGATTATTCTATCCAGCAAAGCTATCATTTATGATGGAAGGGCAGATAAAGTGCTTCCCAGATAAGGTAAAGCTAAAGAAGTTCATCATCACCATGCTATAATTATATGAAATGTTAAAGGGACTTATTTAAGAAAGAGAAGAATATCAATACTATGAACAGTAAAATGACAACAAACTCACAACTATCAACAAATGAATCTAAAAAGACAACAACAAACTAAGCAAACAATTAAAACAAGAATAGAACCATAGATGTGGATGGAGATCGTTTGGACGGTTATCAGTGAGGAGGGAGAAGGGGAAGAATGGGGGAAAAGGTGCAGGGATTAAGAAGCATAACTGGCAGATACAAAATAGGCAGAGGCATGTCAAAAAAAGTAAAGTAAATGGAGAAGCAAAAGAACCTATGTGCATGACCGATGGACATGAACTGGGGGACAGGGGAGATTGCTGGAGGGAAGGGAGGTAAAGGACAGAGGGGAGAAAAGGGGAAAATTTGGGACAACTATAATAGCATAATCAATAAAATATGCTTAAAAATAATTATTCTAAAATATTTATACATGAAGAGTTCTTGTCTTATGCTATCTTAGAAATACAACTTGAGTCTCTTAGTATATCAAGAAGGACTCAACAAAGCATTCCCCAAAATGCTGTGTTTTATGCCCAGTTAAACCCAAGGGCCATAATTACTTTGGATGTGCCAAAGGAAATAGGGAAGAGCAACAGAACCAATCTAAATAATGTGTAAGCTAGAAACAAACACAATTTCTTAGATGTCATGAGGCCTGACTTAGTCACTGATGAGTTTTATAGAACTCCAGATACACTGTTCTTATATAGGCTATTCCATGTTTAATAGAATTTTAGGTAAACAAAGTCCTGTTTTTAAGGAGTTATAATCTAGTTAGACAATAAGCACATTAGGAAAAGTGAAGCTAAAATTTTTAAAAAGAAAATGTATAATTTTATAATTGAATGATTAATCATTTCAGGAAGTTATTTATACTCTCGAAAAATATGAATGCCTACATTTTGCCAGGCAGTATTACAATAAAAAAAAGAGAAAGCCAGCAGTGTTTAACTGATTTTTGCTAAAAGGACTGGACATAATTCATCCACTGTATTTAAATGCAAAAACTATATCTAAATAGGATCTGTACATTTAAAAATATATAAGAGGAAATGGAAAGATGTGTTGTAAACAAATACATTAAGGAAATGGAAAAGAGATTTACGAATACATGGCAATGGTAACTTATACAAGCTTCAGTATGTTGAATGATTATATTGAGGGCTAACATTTATTGAGTACTCAACTATGTCTCAGGCATTCTTCTAGGCATTTTCACATGAATTAATTTAATCCATATAATAAATACTTGAGGTAGCTGCTATTTACCCTCATTTTAAACATTGAAGAAACATATATATATATATATATATATATATATATATATATATATATGAAATAACATCCCTATTGTTAAACTATTGGAATTTTGAATTCAGGAAATGAGACATAGCAACTAGGTACATGAATTTTCATAGCAACTAGGTACATGAATTTTCTTTCCAATAAATACAGTGTTTCAGAAGAGGTTCCTATTTCATTGAATTCAATATATTCTTAAACTATCAGAGAAAAATACTGCTTTGTTTGGCTTATTGTCTAGTGTGTTTTGATGATTAATTCACTTCATACTCTCTTTCATGTTCCCATACCAGTAACCATAGTACATAGCTCAAATTAGATGTGGCACTTA
This sequence comes from Noctilio leporinus, assembly GCA_004026585.1. Taxonomy (NCBI): domain Eukaryota; kingdom Metazoa; phylum Chordata; class Mammalia; order Chiroptera; family Noctilionidae; genus Noctilio; species Noctilio leporinus. The sequence continues at coordinate 4,235 of PVIW01010977.1, read as the reverse complement.
GAGCTAAACCCTGTATTAGTTCAGATCACCTGTCTTCATAATACATTATTACAGTAAAAGTGGAGAAAATTGAGTGAAGGATGTACATGCTGGAGAATAAAGTGGGTGGTGGTGGATAAAAAACACAGAGAAAAGGACACAAAAAAATTGAGCTGTGAAATGGTCTGAGCACAGTTGTACAAAAATATTTATCTACCTTCTTTTTCCTAACAATAATTATGACCCATGCAAATATATGAAAATACTGTTATACACATATACATAAAAATATATATTCATAGTATATGTGTACATTTTTATTATAAATTTAAATGATCACTTCTACTTACTCTATTTTCTTCTGTCATACCCTCACCTTATCATGAGATTGACAGTAGGCATGACAGACACAACCTTAGTGACAACACAACCCAAGGAAACAATTGCAAGTCAATAGAAATGTATATATAACATATAGTCAGAGCACTAGGAGGCTGAGGGTTCACTGAATCTATGAAAATTTCAGATGTTCTGGGTAAGAATCTGGTCTCTTTTTTAAGCTATATTGTTCCAGATTATGCCAGGGGATTACTACAGATACTTTGAGACATTGTCTTTACCAAAATTGTTGACCAGTAAGTCACAGATAGCCCTGTCTTGTCTTGTCACTAAACATTATTTTCAAGTGCACATCAATTGCTTCTAAAAGTCTTGTTCGTGGCCCTTGGCTGGTGGGGCACAATGGATAAGGCACCAGCCTGCAAACCCAAAGGTTGTTTGTTTGATTCCCAGCCAGGCACATAACCAGGTTGCAAGCCAGGTCTCCAGCCAAGTCCTTAGCAGGAGGCAGGTGAAAGACAACCATACATTGATGTGTCCCACCCTCTCTGCTTCTCTCTCTCCCCCTCTCTCTCAAAATAATACATAAAATCTTAAAAAAAAAAGTTTCATTTGCTCTTCCTTTTTCTCTCCTACCACTGATTAGGGGGAAGATAGACAGGATTATTTCTTTTCTTTTTTATTAACTATATATATTTTATTTTATTTATTCATTTGCATTTATTGTTTTCAGAGAGAGGGGATGGGAGAGAGGCAGAGACGGAAGGAAATGTCCAGGTGTGGTTGCCTCTCACCTGCCTCCAGCCACGGGTCTGGGCATGGGTCTGGCTGGAGACCTGGTTATGTTGCCCTGGCTGGGAATTGAACCAGCAACCTTTGGGTTCATAGGCTGGTGCCTTACCCACTGTGCCACCAGCCAGGGCCTAACTATATATATTTTAAAGCTTGCATTATTATAACCTAAAATGCATACTGGAAAAAATTAGTAACTATGACCTACTTACAATTTGCTTGGATGTCACTTTTTTTAATTTTTAAAATATATTTATTGATTTTAGAGTGAGAGGAAGGGAGAAACACCAATGTGAGAGAGAAACGTTGATTGGTTACCCATCCAGGGTATGTGTCCCATCCAGGAATCAAACCTGCAACCTAGGTATATACCCTGACCAGAAACCGAACCCAGAAGCTTTTGTTATATAGGACAATGCTCCAACCAACTGAGCCACACTGGCTAGGACTAGAAGTCATTTTAACCAGTGTCTTCAGAGTCAGAAAAGAGTGGTTAATGGCATCTGTGCATGAAGCAGCAATATAGTAGTGCTTTGCAGTTCTCACAGATGGATGGACATATGTGTGTGGAGGATGAATCAAAGTTCACAGCAACACCTCAACCACATTTTTAGAGAGCACTGAAAAAGAGAGCAGGCATACTGCAAAATATATTCACCATAAGCATATGTGAATGACTAGACAACAGGGAATGAAAGTTTGCTTTTGTTAGTGACATACAAGAAACAAGCACTAGGAGAGTTCCAATCCTGACATAGTGTGAGGAAGTGCACAGACCAACTCCCAGCTATATTGATGAACACTGTTTAAAAATTAACTTTCTAAAGTCTTTGGAAAAGGCAATATGCTTTTATAGCAAGTGAATAAATATTTATTCAAGGAAATCTACTAAAACTTGGTGAGAAATGCCAGAACCTGTGACATTTAAATGAAGAACCACATCCTTCTTCCCCCTTACCAACTAGCAAGACATAAACTCCAGCTGGACTGGAAAAGCCAGGAATACAGGGTTGGATTCCTCTTCCTCAAGATACCATTCAGAAGTCTACATTCCTAGGAAGGGCAAGATGTTGGCCTTTCTCAACCTGCTGAGCAGCTGCTGAGGCTATGCTCTGAGTACGGCTGCAAGATGGAGACTACCTTCTCCCACACAACCACACTTGTTAGATGGATGCTCAGTCTTGGGCAGGACACTGCTATGAACACTAGGGATCCAAACATCCATGCTCTATCTCATAAGGTGGGCATTTCAAAACCAAGAGAGGCAAGTAGAAAAGACACAACAGTGCTGCTCCCACACCCGAGAGCTCAGTTCCTAAGGAGGGGGTACCACTCAGAGAAAAGCATGGTGTGGTCATATCCACAACTCCAAAAGCATGGCCCAGAGGTTTTACCTTAGTAGAAAGGCAGGCAGTAGAACAGGGGCCTCTAAATCCCTTCCCCAAAGAGGTGACTTCATTTACAATGTTGCGTCAAGTGCAAGCCTAACGAGGACCGCCAGCCTGAAGTGGAAGTTGTGATGAAAAGCATCTGGGAGGGAACTGGGAGATAACCAGTGAATTTCCCAGAGAGCAATCACCTGCAATGAATGTAGTTTAACAGCTGAGTGTGTTTAGGAAAATAGAAACTCAAAGAAAGCTCCACCAAACCCAGTTCAATCCATGGATGATTAGAAATACCCAAGGCTATGCCCTAGGAATAGCAATATCAGAAGTTTAGCAATATTGAATTTGCTCAATATCTCATTATATAGAGCTCTCAATTTATTTAGATCTTTAGTTTCTCTCAGCATTGCTTAACGTGGTTTTTATATTTAAAACTTCAAAAACGCAGCCGGGAGAAATATCGAGTATTAGATAATAATACTAATAACATACATTGGTTGTGTACTGAATCTTTTGCCCAGATCAAAGTGTTTTGCTCATAATGGACAACAAATATTTGTTGGCTGATCTAAGCCATAACAGAAATTGAGTGCTTACTACGTGCTACTAATTGTGCAGTGTATGTATTATCACATTTTATCTTCAGAAATATATTTTGTAGGTAATCATTGTATTATATGCATAAGTAATCTAATGCATTATCTGGCGTGAAATAAAACTCATTCTCTTTCTTCCTTTAAATAAAATTGAACGAAATATATGCCTGTGTTTAAAGGAGCTTTCAGAAGTACCTCTTTGACAGCTGATATACTCACTGAGCATGCAGAAGGGAAACATGTGGTGTAGGGGTGGGTAAGAATTCTTACTTGTTCTCAGCAGCTTTTCTGAAGAAAGCTACTCTTCATATTTGCCTGATACTAAAACTTGAAAGTAAAACTATAAAAGGGAAATGTCATTTTATTTTTATGTAAAGTTTATGCTTACCATTCTTTTATAGTCTGGATAATAATGTTGGAATGGCAAAATCTGACAGAAGAATTCTTCAAGTTAACAAATTATAGCTTTATTTTTCAGGAAAGAAAGTAGTTAAGGTAAATTCAATGAGTACACTTGCCTTTATAGCTTAAAGAAGCTCCATTTTTTAACTATAATATTCTAAACATATTAATGGAATTGATACAGGCACCTTGGCCGGAGTAGTGTCTGGAGTGAGGGAGGGGCCACAGGAAACATCCAAAAGGCAGCACTGTATTGCCTGGTCAACCAACCTAGTGCCACACATGATGACAGATTAAGTTGGAAAGAAATTGCATGGCTTCAGAAATAGAAGGTATAAGGCACAAAGATACAGTTTTGGACAAGGATTTTCCTTTATGCTTTGTATTTTACACCCTACCTGATACCTCCCGAATTTGGCATTCTTAATGAGTGACTCAATGAGTGAAGAACCTATGCACACCTATGTTCATAGCGGCACTATTTACAATAGCCAAGTGCTGGAAACAGCCTAAGTGCCCATCAGTGGATGATCGGATCAAAAAACTTTGGTACATATACACAATGGAATTCTATAGAGCAGAAAGAAAGAAGGAACTTGTACCCTTTGCAACAACATGGATGGAACTGGAGAGTATTATGCTTAGTGAAATAAGCTAGTCAGTGAAGGACAAATATCATATGATCTCACCCAGTACGGGACAATAATGAGCAAAACTAACAACAAGCAAAACAGAACCAAGT